>JANAVB010025799.1:5753125-5775625 GCA_029216955.1 Iris pallida
TTACTTTATTTATACTCTTGTACTGATTGCTGGTTTTAGTTCCTAAGTGAAGCCTCCTTTGTGGCACTTGCTCTTTCTGGGGTCTGACCCAGCTGGTTTTGTGTGGCCAGATTTTGGAGCAGCTCCGGAGGATCTACCGCCTTCCAGATGGTGGCCACTAGACGGAACCCTGGCAACGAGTGGGTTATTTTTGGCTCTCCCACTCTATTGTAAAAAATATTCTTTTGAGGCGTTAGCCAACGAGCACTGTTAGCTCGATTGCACTTACTTACTGTCTGCCTACGGCTGTAACATGATTGACGGATCCTAGGGTTGATATGTATGACTAAACTCTGCTAGTCCTGACATTTTGTAATGACTAGCTTCATGATCAGCTGAATATGTAATGTTTGGGACGTTACTATTGTATATTTAATGATCATACATTGTAACTCTTACTTACTTACTTGTGATTGAGACAATAGGCTGTTCATGACCTTAAGAGACTGCTGGCTTATAGATAAACCTCATGTATCCTAGACAGCCGTGACCGTATAGCGAGGTGGGTTGCACTTCAATATACGTAGCTGGCTATGTCTGCCCCCGCTCTCCAGTATTCTGGTTCTGGGGCTGACATGGTTTAAGTGGTGGCCCATGCAGGTCTTGTAAATCAAGATATGTGAGGGTTTACCGGATAGATGTCTCAATCAGTATTCGCCTTTGATCTCTACTCGTATCATCTGAATTCTGGATTCTTGTCCCGATCATATGCTTGTATCGTTGATCTGTCCTGGTCCTTCCTTATTGTTTCCCTATGTTGTCTTCTTCAGCGGTATTCATGGTCCTACCGACCAGCAAGGCGGAGCACCTCCCAGACCAGCAGCAACCTGGAGATCAAGCCCAGCACTCGGAGTAGCCTCTAGAGTCGAGCCTATTGGAGAAGAGCCTCCAGTTCAGCCAGTTCAACCTGTAGAACCTGATGATGGCACTTTAGTAGACTCGTCAGGACCTTGATAGCTTCTCAAGATCGTCGTGGAGATGCCTTGCAACAGGCAGTGGGATGCTTTGACCAGAGGAGGTCATCGGGTAACAGCGTGGCCAACAGCTTCAAGCGCTTGAACCCTCCCTTCTTTGATGGTAGCGAAGATGCTATCACGCAGATGCATGGCTTCAGGACACAGAGGTGATTCTAGAAGCAGCCAGGACCCCAGAGACAGAGAAGGTGGCAGTTGTGTGCCTGCAGTTGTTGGATCTTGCCCGCAGCTGGTGGCGGCTCAGGCCATTGGATTAGTGGAACCCATTGCTTGGGTAGTATTCAGAGAGAGATTCCAGACCAAGTATTTCGATGCGTGGCTTGGTATGATCTGCAGACGAGGTTTACCAATCTGAAGCAAGGAGGCAGGACGGTCGACGGATATGGGCCGAGTTTTCGAGACTCAGTCGATTTGCTCCCACCCTGGTGGCAACCGAGTATGATAGAGCCCAGCGATTTTAGCAGGGGCTTCACCTGAGATTCTATTGGCAGTTGAGCAGTTTGAGCATCAGACTTTTGATGCAGTCTTGAGAGCAGCCCGGAGGCATGAGTACACCTCCCAGAGGATTGTGGATAGGGCCGGAGGTCGGAAGCGATCTCACGGCCAGATGAATCAGTCTTCAGCACCAGCCCCGGCAGCCAGGGCTTTGACTATTGGAGCTCCGAGACGAGCGGCCTCAGTAACGTCGGTTCAGCATTCAACCCCGACGTACCCTCAGAAGCAGCAGAAGCAATCTTCCGCAGTGGGTTGTTCTCATTGTGGGAAGCCAGGCCATGTAGTGGCAGAATGTCGCAGGGCACAGGGATTGTGTCTGGCTTATGGAGCACCAGACCATAGGGTTGGATCCTGCCCGAATAGGGGGGTTCATCATCGTCCAACCTTTCTAGCTCTTCGGTGAGAGGACCAGCACCGGTCCAGCAGCAGCAGTAGTATCCATTGTCGAGGCCCTTGTCGCCTCAGACCCAAGTATTCCAGCAGCAGAACCCCCAGCAGTATGCACAAGTCCAAGCCCAGAGTCAGAGCAGGCAGCGAGGATTTCAGCAGAGGGGACCAGCACCCCGAGGGCATGGTCAGGCTATGGCGATGACCGTGGAGGAAGGATTGGCACCAGGAGAGGTAGTGGCAGGTACTATTCTCGTCAACTTTCCAGCTTCAGCTTTATTTGATTCTGGTGTATCGTATTCTTTTATGTCTGCACGATTCGCGACACGGGTAGGATTGGAGCTAGAGTCATTATCAGTAAGGCTCAATATACTTACTGGTAACGGACTTGTGGGAGTAGATAGAGTATTTTTCTCGTGTCGAATCGTAGTTAGCGGTAGAGAATTCCCCGCTAGATTGATAGAGTTCTCGATAGCCGATTATGATGTGGTCCTAGGGATGGATTGGTTGAGGAACCAGTATGCTAGATAGACTGCCACATTGGCAGGGTTGTTTTTAGCATTCCAGGTGAGCCAGAGTTTTCCTTTTCTCGAGGCGAGGTTGAGACTTCTCCTCCAGTATTGCGGATGGCAGTAGCGGCAGTTCAGTTGCCCAGGATAGTCGAGGAGTTTCCAGATGTTTTCCCAGAAGAACTTCCAGGTATACCTCCGGAGCGGGAGATCGAGTTCACTATAGACTTGATTCCCGGGATAGCCCCAGTGTCAGAGAGAGTCTACAGGATGGCGCCGTCAGAGTTGGAGATATTGTACAAGATGATTGAAGAACTCAGAACCAAGAGATTCATTCGTGCTAGTGGATCACCTTGGAGAGCCCGATGCTTCTTGTAAAAAAGAAGGATGGTACGTCTAGGTTATGTGTTGATTATCGTACCTTGAACTCAGTGACAATCAAGAACAGATATCCTCTTCCGAGGATAGATGACTTGTTTGATCAACTCAAGGGGGCATCAGTATTTTCGAAGATCGACTTGCGTTCAGGATATCATCAGATCAGAGTCAGAGAGCAGGACATCCCGAAGATAGCTTTTAGATCAAGGTATGGGCATTAGGAGTTCCTAGTGATGCCATTTGGAGCGACCAATGCGCCGGCAGTATTCATGGACCTCATGAATCGCATCTTCATGCCTTACTTGGACAGTTTGTAATCATGTTCTTGGATGACATCCTGGTCTACAGCAAGAGTGAGGCGGAGCATGAGCAGCATCTCCGTATAGTTCTTCAGATTCTCAGAGAGCACCAGTTGTATGCCAAGTTCAGTAAATACGAGTTCTGGCTCGATGGTATTTCGTACTTGGGTCATATCACCAGAGGAGGAGTAGAAGTGGATTCCCCAGAAGATTGTGGCTATTGAGTCATGGCCAGTGCCTAGCACCGTTGCAGAAGTTCGAAGTTTCCTTGGATTGGTCGGCTATTACCGGGGATTTGTTTCAGATTTTGCTCGGATATCAGCGCCATTGACCCAATTAACCCGCAAGGATGCGCAGTTTGCTTGGACAGAGTGTCAGAATTCTTTTGAACAGTTGAAGCGAGGCCTGATAACAGCTCCTATTCTCACGCTTCCAGATGGAACAGGAGGATTCTCAGTATATTGTGATGCTTCAGGCAGAGGCCAAGGATGTGTTCTAATGCAACATGGGAAGGTAATAGCTTATGCATCACGACAACTTCGTGAGCATGAGAGGAATTACCCAACCCATGACTTGGATCTGGCAGCGGTAGTGTTTGCACTTAAGTTGTGGAGGCACTATTTGTATGGAGATAGGATAGAATTTTCATCGACCACAAGAGCCTGAAGTATATTTTCACTCAGAAGGATCTTAACATGCGTCAGAGAAGGTGGCTGGAGCTTCTTGTGGATTATGATGTCAACTTGCAGTATCATCCTGGGAAGGCCAATGTTGTTGTAGATGCATTAACAGAGAGAGCGGGAGTTTATTTTCTAACAGCGCAACCAGAGCTGTTAGCAGATTTTCAGAAGATGGGTATTGAAGTTGTACTCCCTTCCAGTGTGGCCTTGATGGCCAGTATGCAAGTTCAGTCCACTATAGTCGAGAGGATCTGGATGGCGCAGCCGGCAGATTCCAAGCTTCAGCGGCTCAGAGTAGAGTGTGAGGCAGGACGAAGACCAGAGTTATGCATTCATGAGGATGGTACACTTCGACATGGTAAGCGTCTTTGTGTACCCAGTGGAGATATCAGACAGAAGATCATGTCGGAAGCGCACAGTTCACAGTATTCCATCCATCCTGGCAGTACGAAGATGTACCGGGATATCCGTCAGCACTTCTGGTGGAATGGCATGAAGCGGGAGATAGCTCGGTTTGTCTCTCGATGTTTGGTTTGCCAACAAGTTAAAGCTGAACATCAGAGACCGGCTGGACTTCTTCTGCCCTTGCCGATTCCAGAATGGAAGTGGGAGCATGTGACCATAGATTTTATGACTGGATTACCTAGATCCCCAGCTGGTAGAGATGCTATCTGGGTTATAGTTGATCGGCTCACGAAAGTGGCTCACTTCCTTCCATTCAGAGTTGGTCAGTCGACGGCTCAGTTAGCGGAGATGTATCTTAGGCAGATCGTCAGGTTGCATGGTGTTCAGTCAGTATCACCTCGGACCGAGATTCAAGATTTACGTTACACTTTTGGCGTAGCTTGCAAGAGAGTTTGGAACTCATCTCCAGTTCAGTTCAGCATATCACCCACAGACAGATGGTCAGTCGGAGCGCACGATCCAGACTCTTGAAGACATATTGCGGTCTTGCACTTGACTTCGGTGGTTCATAGGAAGATCACTTGTACCTGGTGGAATTCTCGTACAACAACAGTTTCCAGGCCAGTATCCAGATGGCACCGTTCGAGGCACTGTATGGTAGGAAGTGCAGATCCCGCTAGCCTGGGATGATTGGAGAGAGGCAGATGCTCGGTCCAGAAATGATTGCCCAGACAGTTGAAGTGGTCAGGCGAGTCAGAGATCATCTTCGAGTTGCCCAAGATCGCCAGTGCCATTGGGCGATTCTCATCGGCGCCCTCTCGAGTTTTCGGTCGGCGACCATGTATTCCTGAGGATTTGCCTAACCGTGGCGTCATTCGTTTCGGCGTACGGGGAAAGCTTAGTCCTAGGTATATAGGACCGTTTGACATTTGGAGCGAGTAGGAGATGTATCCTATCGTCTCGCTCTTCCGCCGTCGCTAAGCGAGGTGTATGACGTGTTCCATGTATCCCAATTACGATGGTATATCCCAGACCCGAGCCACATCCTGGATCATTCGGAATTGGTTATTGGTACCAACCTTTCGTATGAGGAGAGGCCCGTGTCTATATTGGACCGGAGAGAGAAGATCCTCAAGAACAAGACTATCAAGTTAGTCCGAGTTGCTTGGGGACATCACTCTTTGGGTGAGTCAACGTGGGAGCGTGAGGATGATATCCGATCGTGATACCCCGACTTTGACTCGTGAGTATAATGTCCTTCTTATGCCTCATGCCTTCGATTCCTTGCTTGTATGATTGATTGCTTGATTGATTGACTAGTATAGCTTGCTTGTTATTAGTGTAGCTTGTCATTGCCCCTCTAGCCTCTTGATTAAATTCTGAGGACGGAATTCTTTTAAGGGGGTAGAGTTGTAATGCCTGTGTTCGTATTACATTTTGGAATACGTGTACGTATTTATTCGTATTGCATGATTTCTTGCTTAGTTTCTCCCTGGCTTGGTTATTCTTGGTTCGGGTTGGCTTGGTTCGGTTTGGGATTGCTATTGGTTCATTATGAACCAAGGGTGAACCCCTACCACCACCACTACCATTTATTAACCCATTCTTCTTTTCTCTCTTCATTACTCATCTTCTTCTTCCATTTACTCCTTCACCTACCAGAGAGAGCGAGAGAGGTCTAGGCAAGTGCAACTTGCTTCATGGAGGAACTCCAATTTTACTGCTCCATTCTCTTCTTTACAGTATTTTAACTTACTTTAGAACTTGGCATTTTTACTTTCCATGGCTAGATTCTTGTAGATTATATTTATTATTTCAGATTTCTTGGGTTTTGATCTACTTAACCTTGTTACTTCTGAGTTTTGATGGTTCCATGTTGTAGAGCATTTCGTTCTACCCCATTTTGACCTATGAAAGTTCGGATTTGGGCTCCGGAGAAGGTTTTATGAAGCTTAGAAGGCATGGGCATAGTGTTCTTCTCCTCGAAATTTGGAGAAGAAGAACAGTTCCCTGGCGCATGGCTGTACTTGACCACTTGAGTATTCATGCGGCAAGTCGCCCCAGCCGCATAAAACCCTTGTACTTCTAAGCCGCATGAAACTTAATTCCAGCCGCATGAGACTGAGTCCATTCTTAGCCGCATGGGCTCATTTCTCATCAGCCGCATGAGTCTATATGGACTTAGCCGTATTACTGGGAGCAACTATTTAAACCGCATACGCAACTGTCACCCCCCCAGCCGTATAAGCAATCGCATTGACCTAGCCGCATGGATCTTGCTCCGCGAGCCGCATGAACCCAAGTCGCCTCCAGCCGCATGAGAACCCTCTTGTGAGCCGCATGCGCCCTTGACTGAACCTAGCCGCATGCGCCCTTGCTTATGTAGCCGCATGTGTGCCCGCTATATCGAGCCGCATGGATTTCCTCCCCTCAGCCGCATGAGGCCCAGTCATTTCCTGGCCGCATGGACTTCCAGCAACCCTGAGCCGCATGCGCCTTGGGCTTGCTTCTAGCCGCATGAAGCCGTACGCCTGCTCCATATTGAACCCAAACCCTTGGCCGTATGGAACCGTATTGATTCAGCCTCATGGGCTGTTCTCTTCTAGCCGCATGAGATCATTCCTGGCCGCATATGCCTTAGCCGCATGGCTCTTCTATCGCCCTGTATATTGATATTTTATTAGATATTTTACGCCTTTTGTCCTGAACTTGATAATCTCGAATTTACTTGATATGTTTGGACATGATAATTGAGCCTGACATGACAGTGACCCGTAGTGGTGCACTACTGACTAACCTGATGACCTGATAGTGGCCCGTCGCGCGCACTCCTGACCAGTATACTGGATATGATAAACCTGACATGATTATCTCGAATAGCTGTTGCGACGGCTACCTGACATGACATGACCTGTGTAATAAATCCAGACATCGTGGAGATTGTGCTTGTGCAAATAATCCAGTCCTGTCTTGCTTCATGTCTAGGAGGGGACTCCTGAGTACCACGGTCAGAGTACCTACTAAAATGGACTAATGCTAATAACTAGATTAATACATTAGTCATGATAAGATTTCCAGCTACAGGCAATCCCGTTACCTGGGTACGCCTTGGGATCTGTAGCCTGCCGTCGAGTAGGGCACATTTCCAGCACACTGTCATGTGTTGTACCCTTCAAGCTACCTAAGGGTACATTCGTTTCCTGGACGATGTACCCACCAGAATTCAACTCTAATTTTTAACCCGGGTAACCTGGATGGTCTGCAGGGCTTGTGGCTGTGGAATAATCTCACTGCATCTTGTTAGTAATTAGGCTTGTGACAACCCTAGTTAGTTAAAGTATCAAGCCGTAATTCTTGCTCGGCCGTGAAGTGATTGGACGGAGTCTAACCAGTCTAGTCTTGCCCTGATCCTGTTCCAGATTATTGAATGACCAGAATGCTTGTATTTATTTTACCGATAAATGGTGAGAATTCTAAGTTCTGTTCAGACGAAGGGTTACAACCCCGGTCCTTGTTTGGTTTACGGGTTGTAACCTGGTTATCAGAATAGTTCATGGTTATCTCGTCGTATATCATCCTGATGTATTTTCTTTATTTCCAGTTCTTACTTTATTTATACTCTTGTGCTAATTGCTGGTTTTAGTTCCTAAGTGAAGCCTCTTTGTGGCACTTGCTCTTTCTGGGGTCTGACCCAGCTGGTTTTGTGTGGCTAGATTGGAGCAGCTCCGGAGGATCTACCGACCTTCCAGCCAGATGGTGGCCACTAGACGGAATCCTGGCAACGAGTAGGTTATTTTTGGCTCTCCCACTCTACTGTAAAAATTTTTTGAGGCGTTTAGCCGACGAGCACCTGTTAGCTCGATTGCACTTACTTACTGTCTGCCTACGGGCTGTAACATGATTGACGGATCCTAGGGTTGATCATGTATGACTAAACTCTTGCTAGTCCTGACATTTTGTAATGACTAGCTTCATGATCAGCTGAATATGTAATGTTTGGGACGCCTTACTATTGTATATTTAATGATCATACATCTTGTAACTACTTACTTACTTGTGATTGAGACAATAGCTGTTCATGACCTTAAGAGACTGCTGGCTTGTAGATAAACCCTCATGTATCCTAGACAGCCGTGACTGTATGGCGAGGTGGGTTGCACTTAATATACGTAGCTGGCTATGTCTGCCCCCGCTCTCCAGTATTCTGGTTCTGGGGCGTGACACTGGGCGATGTCAGCCATTCACTCACCTTATGAAGAAGGGCGTTTCATTCGTATGGGACGAATAATGCCAGCGCGCCTTCGACAGCATCGAAGAATATCTGACGAACCCTCATGTTTGGGTGGCTCCGGTTGCTGGAAAACCATTCCTGCTCTATGTGCGAGCTATGGAGCATTCTCTCGGTACTCACTAGCACAAAACAATGAGACAGGCCATGAGCAAGCTATATCTTACCTCAGCCGAATGATGATGGGGCCAGAACACCGATACACTGCCGTAGAAAAGGAGTTGCTCTAGTGTTCGATATTCAGAAGACGCGACACTACGTCAAGGGACGAACCATCCATGTCATATCAAGTGTAAACCCCCCTAATTTATTAATTTATTTAATATTAATTTTGTGTAAAATTTTGCTAAAATACATGTATACATTATATTAGGAGTGTAATGCATAGTATGGATGTAAGTTTATATGATATATTAATATATGTATATATGTATATGTATGTGTCTGTGTTGATTTATTAAGGTGTATATTTATATATACATATATGTGGAAATATATGTACATAAATATATCTAATTATTGTATTATTGAAAAGAGTTTTTAATTAGAAATAATAAATAAAATAGAATATAGTTATTAAATATAGTAATAATATAAAATAGAAAATAGTTATTAAAAAGAAAAATGAAAAAAAGGAATGAAAAAGAAAAAGAAAAAGAAAAAGAAAAAGATAAAGAAAGGAAAAAGAAAAGAAAAGGAAAAAGGAAAAAAAATATATGAAACCCACCCACATAAGTGGGCAGGCCCCCCACCCTCTCCTTTTGCTTGCTCTGTACGCAGCAAGCAAGCGATTTTTTTTCCGCGAGCAAGTGGGTCCACAACTATTTACAAAGTCTATTAGTATTAGGTTTTGTCCCAAGTTATTATAAATATAACTTCCTCCACAGACCTCAAAATCCTAAACTCCCAAAAAAAAATTGTAGCAGAACATACCCTCTTCGCGTATGAGTTTGTTTCACCCGTGACGGAGTTGTGTGCACGACGAACGGAGCATCGAAAGTCACCCTTCGTCATCCATGGAGCAGTTTTCCCACTCAAGGTACCCTACTTCCCGATGACGTAACTTTTTACTCGTAGCACCGATTTTTTATCCGTAAAATTTTCTAGAAAATAACTTGACCCTCTTCGAGATCCTCCAGGTGGATTTCGAAACAACCCATCGACTTGCTCAAAAAATCGAGACGAAGTTGAAGAAAAACAATTTTCTGTAATACTAAAAACTGTTTTAAAACGACAACTTGTCGGCAATTTTCTTGCTGTGCAGTAAAGAATTATAGAAACTAATTATAAACAGTAAAAGACAATATAACCGAGATCGCAATGCATCTTCTGGACCGTCGTTTCGATTAACGTGTAAAAAGTAAATTGATGTTGAAGTTGGAGAAAAACCTATGTTAATTTATATAAAATTTTGAATTTTCTCGATACGGCGTGCGCCTCGACAAACCGGACGACGTGGTCGCACGCTATATTCATCAAAATGCGTGTATGGACATTGTCGATGTGTGGGAACTGACGGAACTCAGTTTCGTCGTGTGTGCGCGACGAAATCAGTCCGTATCCGTCAAGATACCCCCGTATCGCCAATTTGCAAACTTGACCCTAACTTCGTGTACAGTCATCGATTCGAGACGAAACTTACGCCAACAGGTCCAAATCATAATTCTGGTCCTGTGTGCCAAGTTTGGTTCGATTGTGAGAATGTCGAATCGGAACCCCTTTTTGGCGGGCCCGTGACCCACTAACGGACGATTTTGTACGCGGCTCATCGAATCCAAAACTGGACATACCGTTGAGTTTGTCTCCTCAAACTGAATCCATAGACATATAGTTTGACGACTTTAGAGACCCTTTGGCACATTTCGGTACAAAGCAAGTCCAACGGTGGACATCGTTTTGACCCGAAATTACGATTTTGCCCCTGTTCCAGAATTAGACTTTTGGACAGGCATTTCCTAGCTATATCTTATACACCGAGTATGTTTTTGATGTTTGTTTCAGCGTCCGAGTTGTTTAGAGATTATGACGTTTCTTGGCTGACATTGTGATTTTCTGTACTTGCCACTTTGCACCATCAGGCAAGATACCTTGCCACCTTACTCTGTGATTTACAAATTCTTATTTTCAGTTGTTATTTTCATCATTTCTTATTTGTTATTATAAAACTGTGCGTCTAATTCACACTTGGGTGCAAGCGACTCTATCGGTCGTTTCTTGCTTTTATTTCTCTCTTGCATCGACTTAGCCTAGTGACCACCCATTGTTGATAAGGTATTGGTATATCTCATACGGCCTTGATATTACTTTACGTATTACGAGTCACATATAGGACACGTACTCGCGTAGTCGGCCGGCCACCGATACGTATGAGACGTGCGACGATTAGGAGTAACTGCCAATAGAATTACATGCTAGTGGACTTGGCATTTACTAGATGGTCATATGAGTCATGGATGTGACTCCATTAGTCATTGGAAGGGAAGAACAGTTTTTTGATGTATGGGCCATATTTACATACTACTATTGTACTTGAAGCTCCGTTGGAGACGCAGGTTCACCCTATTGTACTGATTCCCTCTGACGTTCAGGGAATGTTATGGACGTTTTCTTACTGATTCCCTCTGACGTTCATCGAACGTTATGGACGGATTGTACTGATTTCTGATGAGAGGGACGATGCCACTGTTATACAGCCCGAGTGCCATATGTGGAGGATTGTTCTTTATTGCATATTCACTATAGTACGGTTAGGTACCTATTGCATGCATCCCTTATTTTCTATTATATATCACAGTTTATATGGCATGGTGTTTCTTGTATCTTGTTACGTCCCTCTGAGGACCTGGTTATCTCTCCAGATTAGACGATTTTCTACAGGAGTACGAAGCGGCATTGGATCCATCTTTTGTGGGCGACGAGGCATTTTCCTTTGACATTTAGCTATATCTTATCTTAGAGGATTATTGAGACTATGTAGTGGACATCTTATGTTCTTTCCTTTACTTTCTATTTTACGGAGGTTGGACTCTGATCTTTGTGACTATTTTTTTCATAGCTGTTTGGAGTGGGTATGTCCATCCTGCTATCTTTTGATGCATTATTTATTGGAATCCGTTTCTTCTGTGTTGAGCTGTGATGAGATTAGATACTTATATTCTGGCCTGTGATTTTATTATATAGATACAGCTTATGTACGTATACGAGGATTTTATATATTGGAGTATTCTTCGTATATGTGCAGCTGGCATGTTGCGTACTTGGTCCTAAGTATTTTTGGACTGGGGCGTTACATGTTTTTGTGGTGGCCCATACAGGTCAACGAAAATATTGTTGGGTTACATGACTGTGCCCAACAAGCCATCTAGGAATAGGAATAGTATCTCATCCAGAACTACTACTTTCCTTGACTTCCAATCTTTTAAATTCCTTTGATTACTTGAATTACCTCATATCTAACTTCTCCTAATATCGTCCTATTCTTTCTCGTGCCAACAGTATGAATCTAAGAAGTGAACACACTTCCACCTTGGCCATCACCTCTGGAGATGCGGCCACCCAAGAGGAACAGAATCCTTCGATGACCCCGGTGACGTCGTACCAGCCAGGACAGTCGCAGCCTACTACGAGTCCGACGACGGTACACCATGAGACACAAGCATCCCAGTCAGCCAGGCTGGACAGACCACTACCATGCCACCGGAAGGAAATGTACACAGCCTCCACTACCACTATTCCCTCAGCAGTTTCACCACAGTCGGGACCTCAGATGCCTCCACCACCGACTGATGGTAGCCCTACTTTCCAGTTCATGTACGGCATGATACGGCTCAGTGGCAGCAAACTGAGCTGATGAGACAGACGATAATGGCAGCATTGGCTAGACCTCCACCACTACCTCCGACACCGGCACCAATACGGCTCTGCATCCTTATGAAGGCTCTATCGAGAACTTTACAATATGAACCCCAAGTCCTTCAGAGGTACTGAGAAGCCACTAGAGGTGTCAGCATGGCTTATTAGCACGGAGAAGCTACTGAAAGCATCCCAGTTGCCAGTACGTGATTGGATGACACAGTGGACCTACTTTTAGAAGATAATGCTCACCACTGGTGGAAGGCAGAAGAAAGGCAATTAGGCACTGGGATCACCTGGAAGCAGTTTTACGATCTTTTCTACGAAAGATTCTTCCCTATTCATGTTCGAGACGGTCTCTACGATCAGTTCTTTCATCTGAAGCAAGAAAATATGACAGTTGATGAGAATGACTCAGAGTTCAATCGCCTGAGTAGTTTGGTGCGGGATTGATTCCGACAGAGTTAGAGAAGACGAGAAGATTTCACCAGGGGCTTGCACCAGAGCTCAAGTCTTATACGACTACCCAGTCTCGAGTCTCCTATTCAGCTGTCTTGGAAGAAGCTCGTGCCCAGGAGATTCTTTACAAGAAGCAGAAGCAGACCTCGAGAGGCCATACACAAGCAGTCGTACCGGCTAGAGCTACACAGGATGGACCTATCAGGAGGCCCACAGGACAGTACCAGCAGAGGCCCACACCATATCAGAAGCCCGTTTGCCATTACTGTGGAAGGAAGGACATGTCCAGAGAGACTGTCGGATCCGTCATGGATGGTACTTGAGGTGTGGATCAGCCAGCATATGGTCAAGGATTATCCAGAGCAGCAGGCGATAGTATATGCTCGACAGACCCCGAGGCCGACAGCTCCTATACTTCCAGCACCCCGACCAGGACAACAGGTGTCTGGGCTTATAGCACCAACAGTAGGAGCTCCTCATCCACCATTACACCCCAGCCAGTGCAGCACGACAGGACTAGAGTTCAAGACCCCGGCCAGAATTACGGACATGCCTTCTCGTTAGTAGTGGAGAATGTGGAAACAGAAGGAGAAGTCGTAGCAAGTATGATTTAATTTTTATTCCCTGTTATCATATCCATGCATCATACGTTAGCCAAGGCCAGAGAAAATCAGACAGTAGGACGATTGTATAAGCATGAACACTGGACACGGCTTAGATTCTTAAACCTCGAACTACTCGTGTTTTCATTCAATCATAAATCATGCGTACTAATATTTGGACTAGTCTGACTAAACACCGCTATTATAGCCTAGATTTTGCAAGCTTATCCTTATCGAGCTTGTTCATGACATGTGTATATTGGGGACGCCCACTAACATATTGTATAATCAAAATCAGTGTATGATGGTCTGATCAACCTTCGTACAGTTGGTTCGCTTTTATTTGCTTATCCTACGTGGATTGAGATATAGATGGCTCTAGGATCTCATCCTCAACTGCCTTGACAACTCTATTTGAAACACCTCTAGAATCCCATATTCGTATTCAATCCTCTTCCCAAGAACACTTATTATTTTTGCCTTTACAGATTTCGGAAAGTCAGATGCTCGTATTGAGGGAAGATAGACACGTAATATCCTCTTCAGTTCATCATACCATCTATAGGCAGGAAAGATATATTCATACAATCATAGACATTGTTGGAATCAAAGTACGGTCTTCAAAACTTGACTCATATCACATCTCGTATCCTAGTACATCGTGTAATATTCTTCCACAAATTGAGGTATGACCTTCCAACTCGAACCTTTCTAACTCCACTAAACCATAGAGCGGTGTCTTTGTTAACTTCTAGAAATGAATTACTGTAGGATATAGATCGTAGAGCCCAATAGAATTTAGAATGTACTAGGATTGCCTATTGATTAGAATAAGTGGTTTCTGTTAGAACGATAATTAGTGCCTCATGAACTCCCACTATCTATTTAGAACATTTTTGGGTCCCGGCCATGGTATTTAGATTCGGAGCACAAGACCAGCTGGTACCTTCCAACAAATTCCATCTGCAGGACCTATACGAGTCTACCTTCATGTAGACATATCATGCCCCACTAAAACACTTTCCCTTGTGCTCTATTTTCATGATACGATTCTTGGCAAGAGGGCTAATTATAAACCTTACCGTAATACCGACGAACCTTTTGGCTTCAATTTGAGAACCAAACTCAACTCAAAACTTTCGACCCGATATATGGTTGTGTGATCTACTCGAAGTCCAATATGCACCTGCCCTAGCGTGATACTCAATTGAGACCCTATCTGCCACTTGTACACAAAGGCCATAGGAGGCATATTTTTGACTTACGACACCTATCTAACCAATACGATTCGGAACTAGCCCAACTCTTGAGTTAGGACTTGTTCTAGGCTACCATAGCCTAGTAGAGATGGTATAAGTTGATCTTACGAAATTTTGCCCCACCAATGTAGTGTAAATTCGAGATGGATTCATTCAATATGAAACCCCTGCACCTTTTAGCCCCTCTCAAAAGGCTCGTAACGACGTTTATCACAGATAGCCAACTTCTATAATTGGGGTAGAGCCTTGAACCAAGAACACTTACCCTATAGAAATTAAGCCAATAAGGTTCCTTGTACAACTACCCTCATTTGTTCAGAACCTAAGGGACGACTTTCATGCGTTAGCCCCTTAAATTTTTTTTTTGCATTTGCATTAGACCCCTTATAGTTTTAATTTCGAGGACGAAATTTTTTAAGTTGGGTAGGATGTAAACTCCCTTAATATTATTAATTATTTAATATTAATTTTGTGTAAAATTTTTACTAAAATACATGTATGCATAATATTAGGAGTGTAACATAGTATGGATGTAAGTTTATATGATATATTTATATATGTATATGCATGTGTATATGTGTTGATTTATTAAGGTGTATATTTATATATACATATATGTGGAAATATATGTACATAAATATATCTAATTATTGTATTATTGAAAAGAGTTTTTAATTAGAAATAGTAAATAAAATAGAATTATATTAAATATAGTAATAATATAAAATAGAAAATAGTTATTAAAAAAAGAATAAAAAAAGAAGAAATAAAAAAAAGGAATGAAAAAGAAAAAGAAAAAGAAAAAGATTAAAGAAAGGAAAAAGAAAAGAAAAGGAAAAAAAAATATCAAACCCACCCACATAAGTGGGTGGGCCCCCCACTCCTTTTGCTTGCTCTGTACACAGCAAGCAAGCGATTTTTTTCCGCGAGCAAGTGGGTCCACAACTATTTACAAAGTCTATTAGTATTAGGTTTTGTCCCAAGTTATTATAAATATAACTTCCTCCACAGACCTCAAAACCCTAAACTCCCAAAAAAAAATTGCAGCAGAACATACCCTCTTCGCGTACGAGTTTGTTTCACCCGTGACGGAGTTGTGTGCGCGACGAACGGAGCATCGAAAGTCAGCCCTTCGTCATCCATGGAGAAGTTTTCCACTCAAGGTACCCTATCCCAATGATGTAACTTTTTACTCGTAGCACCGATTTTCGATCCTTAAAATTTTCTAGAAAATAGACTTGACCTCTTCGAGATCCTCCAGGTGGATTTCGAAACAACACATCGAATTGCTCGAAAAATAGAGACGAAGTTGAAGAAAAACCTGTTTTCTGTAATACTAAAAACTGTTTTAAAACGACAACTTGTCGGCAATTTTCTTGTTGTGCAGTAAAGAATTGTAGAAACTAATTAAAACAGTAAAAGACAATATAACCGAGATCGCAACGCATCTTCTGGATCGTCGTTTCGATTAACGTGTAAAAAGTAAATTGATGTTGAAGTTGGAGAAAAACCTGTGTTAATTTATATAAAATTTCTGAATTTTCTCGATACGGCGTGTGCCCCGACAAACCGGGCGACGTGGTCGCGATCTATATTCATCAAAATGCGCGTATGGACGTTGTCGACGTGTGGGAACTGACGGAACTCAGTTTCGTCGCGTGTGCGCGACGAAATTAGTCGTATCGTTCAAGTTACCCCCGTATCGCCAATTTGCAAACTTGACCTTAACTTCGTGTACAGTCGTCAATTCGAGATGAACATGCGCCAACAAGTCTAAATCGTAATTCTGGTCCTGTGTGCCAAGTTTGGTTCGATTGTGAGAATGTCGAATCGGAACCCCTTTTTGGCGGGCCCGTGACCCACTCAAACGGACGATTTTGTACGCGGCTTATCGAATCCAAAACTGGACATACCGTTGAGTTTGTCTCCTCAAATTGAATCCATAGACATGTAGTTTGACTACTTTAGAGACCCTTTGGCACACATTTCGTGGAAAGCGAGTCCAACGGCGGACATCGTTTTGACCCAAAATTACGATTTTGCCCTGTTCCAGAATTAGACTTTTGGACAGGCATTTCCTAGGTATATCTTATACATCGAGTATGTTTTTGATGTTTGTTTCAGCGTCCGGAGTTGTTTGGAGATTGTGATTTCTTGGCTGACATTGTGATTTTCTGGACTTGCCACTTTGCACCATCAGGCAAGATACCTTGCCACCTTACTCTGTGATTTACATATTCTTATTTTCAGTTGTTATTTTTATCATTTCTTATTTGTTATTATAAAACTGTGCGTCTAAGTCACACTTGGGTGCAAGCGACTCTATCGGTCGTTTCCTTGCTTTTATTTATCTCTCTTGCATCGACTTAGCCTAGTGACCACCCATTGTTGATGAGGTATTGGTATATCTCATACGGCCTTGACACTTACTTTACCACGTATTATGAATCACATATAGAACACGTACTCGCGTAGTCACCGGCCACCGATACGTATGAGACGTGCGACGGTTAGGAGTAACTGCCAATAGAATTGCATGCTAGTGGACTTGGCAGTTACTAGATTGCATATGAGTCATGGATGTGACTATTAGTCATTGGGAGGGAAGAACAGTTTCTTGATGTATGGCCACATTTACATACTGCTATTGTACTTGAAGCTCCGTTGGAGACGCAGGTTCACCCTATTGTACTGATTCCCTCTGACGTTCAGGGAACGTTATGGACGTTTTCTTACTGATTCCCTCTGACGTTCGTCGAACGTTATGGACGGATTGTACTGATTCCCATGAGAGGGACGATGCCACTGCTATACAACCCGAGTGCCCATATGGAGGATTGTTCTTTATTGCATATTCACTATAGTACGGTTAGGTACCCTATTGCATGCATTCCTTATTTATTTATATATCACAGTTTATATGGCATGGTGTTTTCTTGTATCTTGTTACGTCCCTCTGAGGACCTGGTTATCTCTCCAGGATTACACGATTTTCACAGGAGTACGGAGCGGCATTGGATCCATCTTTTGTGGGCGACGAGGCATTTTCCTTTGACATTAGCTCTATTCTTATCTTAGAGGATTATTGAGACTATGTAGTGGACATCTTATGTTCTTTCCTTTACTTTCTATTTTACGGAGGTTGGACTCTGATCATTATGACTATTTTTTTCATAGCGTTTGGAGTGGGTATGTCCATCCGGCTATCTTTTGATGCATTATTTATTGGACTCTCGTTTCTTCTGTATTGAGCTGTGATGAGATTATATACTTTATTCTGGCCTGTAATTTTATTATGTAGATACAGCTTATGTACGTATACGAGGATTTCATATATTGGAGTATTCTTCGTATTTGTGCAGCTGGCATGTTGCGTACTTCGTCCTAATTATTTTGGGACTGGGGCGTTACATCAAGAGTCAACCCTCTCAGGGTCCTCATGACTAAGTCGGGCGCACTCAGCTCTCGCCTCGCTACCGGCGATATTACTGTCCCCCTACCACATGATCTTCGTTCAATAGAAAGCGGTTAAAGGTCAAGCCCTGGCAGATTTTTAGCGGCTCATCCAGGTTCGTAGTCAACCAGAATTGACGAAGAGATACCAGATGAGGTCGCCAATTCAAATGCGGTCTCTCATGATACCATATGGCGAATGTTCTTCAACGGTGCTTCCAGAACGGGGCCCAAGGGCAACATCGTTGCTGGAGGAGTGGTGCTGATTTCTCCCTCCGGGCTGGTGATCAATCGGGCTTACTCCCTCACAGAGTCCTGCTCAAACAATGTGGCCGAATACAATGCTTGGTCATTGGCCTCTGACTTACAAAGGAGCTGGGGGTAGAATACCTCGAAGCATATGGCGATTCACAGCTAATCGTCAATCAGATTCGGGGTTCATACGAGGTTCGCCATGAAGACATGATCCCCTATCACTAAATAGCAATTGACATCATCTCGTCCTTGGAAGGTCTTCATAGAACATGTTCCCAGGCTCCAGAACATGGAAGCCGATGCCCTAGCAGGTCTCGCTGCTTCCTTTGCAGTTTCGAATCATGCTATCATCTGGTCGACATATTAGGTGTGAGTTGGTCTGTCCCAGGATAATATTCAATGTGTTGAGAGTTACTCCGCGCTGGCAGTCGACGAAGCACCAGACTGAGACAACCATTTATTGACTTCGTAGTCTACGACATCCTGCCAGAGAATCCGAAGGAAGCCACTTCTATCAGAAGACGTTCCCTCCGATTCTTCTACGATACAGAGACGAAAATGCTCTATCGATGATCATACGATGGTTACTGCTTCGGTATCTGTCAAATACAGAAGCCAAAGAAGCCGTACGTGAAGCTCATGATGGCGTCTGCGGGGCCTATCAGCCTGGCCCGAAATTACAGGATCGCCTTCGACAAATGGGCTATTATTGGCCCATGATGGTTGCAGATGCAATAGACTATGCACGAAAATGCAAAGACTGTCAAGTCCACGCAGATTTCATCCACAGCCATCCGAGTTTCTATATCCAACGGTGGCATCCTGGCCATTCGAAGCATGGAGAATGGATCATTGGTCCGATTACTCCACCTTCGTCAGAGGACATCACTTCATACTCGCAATACAGATTACTTCTCCAAATGGCGAAAGCTGTTCCGCTCACAGAAGTTAAGACTTCAAACGTGATCAGCTTCCTCAAGTATCACGTCATCTATCACTTTGGACTGCCCCGAAGGATCATCCACGACAACGTTCCACAGTTCGTAAGCCACGCCTTTTATCGGTTCTGCGATAAACATCGAATCCAGAATATTGCTTCAACACCATACAACCCAGCGGCTAATGGTCTGGCTGAAGCATTCAACAAATAATCATCAAACTGCTCAAGAAGTTCGTGTCTTCCAACAAACGCGACTGGAATGAAAAGCTTGGCGAATGCTTATGGGCATATCGTACTACAGTACGGACGGCCACCGGGAACACACCATTCTCCTTGGTATACGGGAGTGAGGCAGTTCTCCCCTTGGAGACCCAAATACCCTCACTCTGTGTCGCCCTTACCTATCGGCTGACAACAGACGATAATCACCATCGCCGACTACAAGAGTTAGAGGCCCTAGACGAGAAGCTGTTAGCTCAGCAACGAATTGATCTGTATCAAGCCCGAATCTCGAAGCTTTCAACAAGAAGGTCAAAATCAGAATATTTCAAGTAGGCGATCTTGTTTTGGCAGTTCGGAGGCCGATTCATGACTCACAAGACCGCCGGCAAGTTCCAGCAAAAGTGGGAAGGCCCGTTCATTATCGATTGTATTCTCCAATGGAGCTTACCGCCTCAAACAAAATAGAGACTTGCTCATGTTGCCCATCAACGGCAAGTTCCTAAAGAAGTATTATGTCTGAAACGACATATACCGTAAATATCACGAATTGTTGAGTTATGTACCCTCCGGTACCGCTGAACCCATAGTCTGCCTCCAAATATCTCGGATTGTTGAGTTATGTACCCCCTGGTACGCTGAACTCACATTCGGCCTCCAAAACCCAAGATTATCGGGTCATGTACCCCTTGTACCACTGAACTCACCTACATTCATCCAAAATATCCCAGATTGTAGAGTTATGTACCCTCTGGTACCACTGAACTTACATTCTGCTTCCAAATATCTCAGACTGTTGAGTTATGTACCCACCGGTACCGCTGAACTCATATTCTGCCTCCAAATCTTCAGATTGTCGAGCTATGTACCCGCAGGTACCGCTGAACTCCTGGTCAATCTATATCGCATCTTTTGGGTAGTAAGTCACGTATGATCATACCTCTGAATTTTCTTCTTAAAAGAAGCTCCTTCTCATGATCCACTACCCGCACTTCCAGTGCACAAAAAGGGTAACAGATCCACAAATTTCTAAGACAACCATGTCGATGCTACCTCTGAGTTGTTTCACTTCCATCAAAAATAAACCCCCCTCACATAGAACTTCCATGTCCTCATTACCTCTGAGTTGTTCTATGTACCCCTTCATGGAGCCCACTCCTGCCATGTCCTCATTACCTCTGAGTGGGAAGGCTCCATCAAAGAAACCCTCATATTTACCACGTCCTTATTACCTCTGAGTAAGTATGTTGGTTCTCTTTCGACTTATTATCTGTACCAAAAAAAACCCCAGGGTACGCCAAGGATAATAGGTCCACAAATGTCTTCCGACGACCACAAATATCCTCTGTTGACCGCCAATGTCCTCTGTTGACCCAAATGTCCGTAGTCGACCACAAATGTTGTACTAAGTTTTCTAGTACATGCCACTATTTTCTTATCATGTCTTGGGAGCCCAGCTGCTCCCTGGCATTCTTTCAATACCAAGAACTTCCACAACGCCCTCATCGAAAGTTGTTCTAGGTACCTCTCAAACTTGTTATCCGTACCTAAAACCAAGGTATGCCCAGGGTAACAGGTCCACAAATAGTCCCCCAGTGGGACAAAACGCCACAAACACAACAAGTACAAAAAATGAAGGATGAGTCAAAACATGCTCATTTATTCAGAATCCAAGGTACTACATTACCTGGGACTATGTCCCTGTTACAAGATGGAAAGAGAAAGAAAAAGAGCATAAACAAAAGAAGGAAAAAGCCGACTATTGTTCGGCGATACACAATGCCATGAGACGGTCTCTCAACAAGGTAGTCGACCGTTCAAACCTCTGTCTGGTCCGGCGCTCGGTCTCTTGATTCAGCAGTGCCGCATCTTCCAGGTGCGCGTGAGCCCGCCAACCATCCTCAAACTTCTTCAGAGCACGCTCCAGGTTGGCAGAAGCTCGGGAAACCCTTTCGGCGTCCTGAATGATCAACTCTTTATCCACACGGGAAGCTTCAAGCTCGGACTCCAAAAGGCCAGCTCCTTCTGAAGTTCGAGGATCTGCTCCCTTGTATCGGTTACTCCACGGGAGGCGGCCGCTTCCCGAGCTCTGCAAACCTCGCTCCGGCGGCTCAGCTGGTCGTATAAAAGAGATAGGTCGTCAAGGTCCTTTATTATGACCGGCTTGGACGTATCTTGCACAAGCCTTATCTTCTCCAAGGTAGTGGTGAGGAAGCCCTGCTCCTGATCTATTGCTGCAGACAGATCAGCTTGCCTCAGCGTTCGAAATTGGGCCACAAACTGATAGCCTCCAACAACTTGGGCTCCAGAAGTGCAGCTATCCCCTCCCTGCCAGGAGGAAGGATTTTAAGAATCTCAATCTGCCCGTGAGCGCATTGTCGGGCCAAGGCAAAGGGGGTCCCCCGCTCTACAGCAGCATCGACTCCTTTTCAAATGGCGGTAGAAGCTGTCAACCACATTCTGTGATACCTCATCCAGAACTTCCGTAGAGGATGGCGTCAAAGGGAGTGCGGCTGGCAGTATCGAAGAAGACGCAACAGAACTTGCTGCCCTGCCACAATGGAGATAAATTCTGAGCGAAAGGACGCCTGAATAGCGCCCAATTCTTTCTCGCGGCCCGAAGAACTTGGATACTCAGTAAGGCTGAGAGGTCAACCTGTCACGCCCCAGTTCAAAATACGGAACCAAGATGCGTGGCAAGGCCAGCGAGTACCACTCCCAATGATTTACCCAATTTAATGGAACCATGAGAATAGCACTTAAGCTGTAATATGCAGTAATACAGAATAATGCCCAGCAATCATAAGTACTAATCTCATCCACAAAAAAAATCAAGGAACACAGTAAAATATGAAATATACCACAATGTGCTGAAATAACATAGTCTGAATGTAGTCAAAAACAACCACTGAACAAAAAGTCTTGCGAAAATAATTTCGCTGATACAATACTGAATGAAAATGAAATACAAGTAGATGATGACATGCTACTTGATAATGAAGCCAGA
>JANAVB010025799.1:5780625-5870625 GCA_029216955.1 Iris pallida
CGACTCGCTCCAGAATATCGAAGGGCCCGATGTACCTCAGACTCAACTTGCCTCTACTGCCAAATCTGATAGTCCCCCGAGTCGGTGATATCCTCAAAAACACGTGGTCGCCCTCCTTGAACTCCAAGGGTCGACGATGCGCATCAGCCCAGTGCTTTTGTCTATCCTGTGCCGCTCTGAGGTGTCTCTGAATCTGCTTCATCTTTTTCACTGTCTGCGTCACCAACTCTGGACCAAGTATCTGACGTTCTTCGACATCACTCCAACAAACTGGAGACCTGCACTTCCTGCCGTAGAGTGCCTCAAAGGATGCCATCTGTATGCTCGCCTGGTAACTGTTGTTGTAGGAGAACTCGACCAAATGTAGGTGATCCTCCCAAGATCCTCCAAAGTCTAACATGCATGCCCTCAGCATATCCTCGAGGATCTGGATCGTACGCTCTGATTGTCCATCAGTCTGTGGATAATAAGCGGTGCTAAATTCGAGGCGAGTCCCCAAACTATCCTGCATGCTCCTCCAAAACTGTGAAGTGAATCTGGAATCTCGATTCGACACGATACTCACTGGTACTCCGTGCAAACACACTATCTGTCGCATGTACAAATCGGCAAGGATCTCCGTCGATTGCCCAACTCTGAAGGGCAAGAAATGTGCCGACTTGGTGAGTCGATCCACGATGACCCAAACTGCGTCCTTCTCGCTGGGGTTCCTCGGGAATCCAGTGACGATATCCATCGTGATGTGTTCCCACTTCCACTCAGGAATGGGAAGCGGCTGCAATAGTCCTACAGACCTCTGTGCTCGGCCTTGACCTGTTGACAGACCAAACATCTCGCTACAATCAAGCGATCTCCCTCTTCATTCCATGCCACCAGTAATGCTGACGGAAATCTCTGTACATCTTCGTACCTCCAGGATGAATAAATATATCGAGCTATGTGCCTCTGCCATCAACTCCTGGCGTAGCTCTCCACTCGGAATGCATAGGCGATCTCCACACCTTAACGTCCCGTCCTTGTGAATCCGCAGACCTGTCTGTTCGCCGGCCTCGGTCCTCTCCCGGAGTCTCCTGAATCTCGCATCTGTAGGTAGTACGGCCTTGATCCTCTCAACTAAAGAAGACTGTACTCCAAGTGTAGATAACTGTCCATCCATTTCTGGCAATAGGACCTCAATCCCCAACTCCTGGAGATCCTCTAATAAGTGACGCTGAGTCGTCAAAAAGTATGCTGTAGGTTTCCTGCTCAAAGCATCCGCCACGACATTCGCCTTTCCCGGATGGTACTGCAACTCGATCTCAAAGTCTTTTATCAGCTCTAGCCAACGTCTTTGTCCCATGTTCAGCTCCTTCTGCGTGAAGACGTACTTCAGGCTCTTGTGATCAGTAAATATCTCTACCCGCTCTCTATAAAGGTAGTACCTTCATAGCTTTAGTGCAAAAATCACTGCAGCTAGCTCCAAATCGTGTGTCGGGTAGTTCGTCTTGTGGATCCTCAACTGTCTCGATGCGTAGGCCACAACCTTTCCATGCTGCATTAGTACACATCCCAATCCGCTCCCGGATGCATCACTGTACACCACAAATCCTCCAGATCCTGAGGGCAATGTCAAGATAGGAGCTGACGTCAGACGCTTCTTTAGCTCATCAAATGCCGTCTGACACTCCTCCGTCCAGATGAACTCCTGATCCTCACGTATCAAACGCGTCATAGGCTCAGCAATTCTCGAAAAGTTTTCTACGAACCTCCGATAATATCTGGCAAGTTCGAAAAAACTCCTGACCTCCGTGGCTGATGTCGGTGCTGGCCAAGTCTTCACTGCTTCAATCTTCTCTGGATCCACCGCTAATCCATCTCCCGTAATGATATGCCTAAGGAAGGATACCTTGCTCATACAGAACTTACATTTACTGAGCTTGACAGATAGTCTTTCTTTCCTCAAGGTCTCTAGCACGATCCTGAGATGCTTCTCATGCTCCTCATGCTCCTCATGGCTCTTGGAGTAAACCAAAATGTCATCGATGAACACCACTACGAACTTATCCAAGTACTGGTGGAATACCTTGTTCATCAGACTCATGAACACTGCTGGCGCATTGGTTAAACCAAACGGCATCACACGGTACACATAATGCCCGTGCTTCGTTCGAAAGGCCGTCATCTGAATGTCCTTCTTTCGTACCTTGATCTAGTGATAACCTAACCTGAGGTCGATCTTCGAAAACACACAAGCACCGCTCAACTGGTCAAATAAATCATCGATACGAGGCAGGGGATACTTGTTCTTCACTGTCACAACATTTAACTCCTGGTAGTCTATGCATCGACGTACTGTCCCGTCTTTCTTCGGTACAAGCAAAACTGGTGCTCTCTATGGAGAAATACTGGGCCGTATAAAACCCAAGCCCAAAAGCTCATCAATCTGGGCCTTCAACATATTTGACTCCTTCGGTGCTAGTCGGTACACATGGGAAGCAATAGGTGGCAATCCTGGTACTAGCTTAATAGAGAACTCTACCTCCCTGTCTGGTGGTAGTCCTGGAAGCTCCTCGGGAAATACATCCTCAAACTCTGTGATGATCGCTGGGCGTGCTGGTTCCTCCAATGCAATACGTGCCGCAAGGGTGGGGTGATCATCCATCTCCACGGCTCCCCGAGAGAACTCAAACTCTGGGTGACCTGGGGGTCAAAATATGACGCTTCCACGTCGGCAGTCTAGCGTCGCATGGTACTGGCTCAACCAATCCATGCCAAGAACAACATCATAGTCTGGCATAGAGAAGACTAGAAATCTGGCACGCATCTCACGCCCACAAACAACTACTGAACAAGATCTATATGTATCACTAACAGGTACTATTCCGCCTCCTGTAAGAATTCTCATGGTCTTCGAAAGGGGTACTGTAGCTACTCTATGGGTGGCCGTAAAACTAGCAGCTATGAATGAATGTGTGGCACCAGAATCAAATAATGCTACTGCAGGTAATGAAGCAACTAAAATAGTACCTGCGATAACTTCTCCAGCTGTCTCTGTCTCTTCAACTGTCATAGCAAAGGCCTGTCTACGCCCATGTGCTCTAGCCTGCTGTCTAGCCTGCTGAAATCGGGCTGCCTGCGGTGCCAAGGGTGGTCTTCCCTGGTATCCTCCCGGTGTTACTGGCCGTATCGCCCCAACTCCTTCCGGGGGTGCCCTCTGACCCTGGAATGGTGGCCTCGGTGGTGGTAGTGCCGGATATGCATGGCGGTGTACCATCGACACCGCTCTATGACGCTCTGTACAATCCCTGGCCTGGTGCTGACCAGATCCACAAACCAGGCATAATTCGAGCCTGCGTCGGCAATCCTGCACAGAATGACCTACCTTGTCACAAAAATGACAAGTAGGGGTCCCTGGTGCTGCCGGAGGCGCTGCTATCTGTGGATGATGAATCTGAGGACGCTTCGTCGGTCCTCCCTACGGTGCTCGAGTTGTTGGTGCTGATGAGTGAGAGCGCTTCAGGCTGGCCTCCCTATGGTTGATGCGCTCCTGACATCGAGCTGCTGTCAGAATCTTCGAGTATGAGGTAGGAGCGACTGATCCTACCAATCTCTGTAGCTCGAAAAGCAGGCCGTCATAGAACTTCTCGGCCTTCTTCTCCTCAGTGTCGATCAAGTACGGAGCAAAACGGCTGAGACGGAGGAACTCCGTGTTGTACTCCTCGTCCGTCATATTGCCCAGGACAAGATGCATGAACTTGTCCCGAAGCTCCGCACGCGATGTAGCCGGAATGAACATCTCCTTGAATAGTCTGGTGAACTCCTCCCAACTGACCCGGTCGGGTCCCAGCCGATGCTCCTCGGCCAACCACCAATGGTGTGCGTTACCCGTCAGCTGCATCCTGACGACATTCATCCATTTGTCCCTCGGAAGCTCTGTATCCTCCAACTAGTGCTCGATACTAGTAAGCCATGCATGAACCTCTGTAGGCTCCTCTGTGCCCGAAAATGGAAGGGGCACCATGTGACGAAAATCTTTGATAGTCTCGTCGATGGTCGTCGCTCCGGTGGTGTCACATTCTCCAGTGCAGTGACGATACTCTCCCTCAGAGTATCCGCCTGCTGTTGCTGAGCCTATTGTTGAGCCTGATACTGAACCTGCTGCTGAGCCTGCATCATGGCATAGAATATCTGAAACATCTGTTGTCCGTCCGCCTGCTATCCCAGTGGCAGAATTAGAATATATGGCATCTGTGGGGGAGACGAAGGTGGTGGCTGCTGCTGCTGCTCTGTCCTCTGGGGCTGTTGTTGCCCGGTTGTGCCTGGTGCCGCTGCTCTCCTGGTAGGCCCTCAACCTGCTGAGGAATCTGACCCTGGTGAGCCGAGGTTAACATGAGGACCTGCCTCGAAGTCTGTCCCTCATTCGGTCCGGAGTCCCGGGGGACACCGTCCTGCTGCGCCACTCGTCCACTTCAGAGTTTCATACTCTGAAAGTTGATAAGCAAAATTTTAGCGGTTCGAAGTCAAACATGATGTATTGATAAAGGAAATCGATGAGAAGATGTCATAGGAAGGTATTCAAGCAAGTGGATGAGATCTTAAATCTCTAAATTCTAATTTGCAGGCTCGTTTGGCACAGTTAGGTAACCAAGACGATTTAAATCTCGACCTGCATGGGCCACCACAAAAACCATGTCACGCCCCGGTTAACCAAGATACGTGGCAAGGCCAGCGAGTATAACTCCCATTGATTTATCCAATTTAATGGAACCATGAGAATAGCACTTAAGCTGTAATATGCAGTAATACAGAATAATGCCCAGACAATCATAAGTACTAATCTCATCCACAAAATAAAATCAAAGAACACATAGTGAAAATATGAAATATACCACAATGTGCTGAAATAACATAGTCTGAATGTAGTCATAAAACAACCACTAAAAAAGAGTCTTGCGAAAATAATTTCGCTGATACAATACTGAATGAAAATGAAATACAAGTAGATGACGACATGCTACTTGATAATGAAGCCAGAAATAAAGAAAGTGCTCTACCAATCGGCTACTCTGCTGGATCGATCTCGTCGTCAACTGCAAGTCCTGCTCCAAGCTCAACTCCGGATTCGTAGACCTCAGGATAATCGTCTAAATCTGGAGAGAAAACCAGGTCCTCAGAGGGACGCAATAAGGTACATAATATACAAGCCAAAGGTAGGACAGTAAAGGGTGATAAGATAAAATAAAATAAGAAAGAAAAAAATGGGTGAACTACCGTAACCAACTAGTATGAAATACAATTTAAGAAACATCACTCGAACACGCAGGCTATCACGGTGTAATCCGCAGTTCTGATACGAAACTCCGGTAACTATGAGAATCCGTAGTTCCGATAAGGAACTGTGGTAACTATGAAATATCCGCAGCTCTGGTAATGAGGCAGCGGTAACTCTGTGGGAAAGTAGCCCGAGCGCACGGTGTATGTTTCTCCCCGCCCATATGACTTCACTAATCGTATCTACGAGTCGCTCGGTCAGACCTCTAGCTAGTACAACGAGTCATAAATAGAAAATTAATAGTGCACGTATATCAATGTCATCGTCCTAGAATCAACTCGAATTTTCGTACATCAAGATGTAAACAAGTACGAAAAATTCGTCAATAATGTAGTGTCACATGAATATGTCCTAGGGTCAGAGTGTAACCCGCAACGAATTATCGCGGTATCGTAAATGTAAATGTCTAGGTTCAATACCCGATGACGCTAACGGCCATCGGCACCCGAATGTGATTCGGACACGAAGTATCGAATGCGGCCCTATGTGTTGCACTAATATACTCATAAATAAATATTTTAAGAATTTCAAATAATGTAACTGAAGTACAAGAATGGCAAGGTACACTTGCCTGGCCCCGGACGCTGAAGATGAAAAACTGGTCCAGCGTCCAAGTTCTGAGTGTCGAAGGGACCTAGAGGAAATACTTAACTAATTAATATCAAGTTTAAAAATATATGACTTATACAAATGTTATTATTATTCTTAAGCAAAAATTGGATTTTAAGTTTTAACTCAAATATTAGAACTAACAACCTCCTTCTTCTTCTTCTTCTTCTTCTTTTTAAAAAAAACAATATTTAGAGTATATATAAAAATACTATGGTCAGGACTAACCAAAAGGATGGCAAAAATCATGTATTGAAGGGAAAAAGAAAAAAATATTAAGTTGAAATTATACAACCCAAATAGCATCTAACCAAAAAAACTCATATCCCAAAGAATTTCCTATCAACCCAAGCCAAGGTTTGAACCCTTGATCAGCCACACACCAACCAATTCCCCCCCACCAGTTGAGCTAAGGCTCACAAGTGTGGGATTTTGGGTCTCCCTCATAAATCACCCACTGTTTACACTCCTAGGTAGGAAAGAGAACACCATAAAGGAAGGAAAAATAAAACTCAACCCACAAATAACAACCTCAAGATTCGAACCTGAGACCAAACGTATACTATCCCCTCCACCAACTAGTTGAGCTAATGCTCATTGCTGTTAGGTTAGGCTTCTTATCCTTATCAATCCCTCAACCCAGTTCTCCTCTTCCCTAAGACATGCATGTACAGCATACTAAAAGCTCTCTTTTTTTAATTACTACTTAGCATATGTCCACATTTGATATTTTCCCACGCCTATATACCAGCATTCATCATATATATTTCCCATAATCTCTAACAGTAAGGTGTTCTCTTCCTATTCTTCTTCTTATGGAATAGAAGTCCACACATTCACATATAACTTATGTAAAAAAAATTGAAAGTGAAAAGTAGCATTACATGGTGAAAAGAGCTTCCTATAATGTAACAGTAATGAAAACTTCTGCTAGAACGATATGATGGCATGGTGGAGAACATGGGAGAGATGGAGAGGACTCACAGTAGTAGGAGGTCCTGGAGGATAGGTCGCTCGTCGTGGTCGACTGACCGGAACGTTCGCGGACTGAACGGGGTGGGCGCGGTCGTCGACGATGGCGAGGAAGATGACCTCGACGGCTAGGGTTTATTCTCCACAGGAGGAGAATAGGAATAGTTACAATATATAGGAGGGGGCGTTAGAGAATGGACGGCCAGATGAATTTTAGAAGAAAATTTAAGGAAAGAACGGTTATATAAGGACTTAATGGTTGGCTGAATGTTGTCTATAGTAACACGACCTAAAATGTTGCTCATTTACTCACGTTAGTAAGTGCAAATAAAGTGCTCACAATTCTAGCTCACATTAGCATATGTGCTCCCATTAGCTCATGTTAGCAAGCTTGCAAAAGGGGACAACTTGCTACAGGACACAACTAAACTCAATTGTTGACATTCAATAGGAGTTTGACACATGGAGTAAAGTTTCATTTAGGCCCTTGAACAAAACTAAGTTTTAAACATATAAAAATATATATATATATATATATATATATATATATATATATATATATATATATATATATATATATATATATATATATATATATATATATATATAATGACACCAATATATTATCCAATAAATAATAAATTTAAAAAAAATCAGAGGGGTTTATACTAGGAAATAATTAATTAAGAATATATAAAAAATTTATATATATATATATTTTAAACTTAATAGCATGCTAAAATTCCTTCACCATTTAACTATCAATATATATCCAGTTAATAAAAATAGATATGTTTAATAATAAACTAATAATAACATAAAGGATAATATTATTGTAGTCCTTAAATTAGTCTACTATAATTGTAATATATATAAAAACATAAAAGTAACTTATAAAAATTTGGGGGCTCACACAACCCCCGAAGTCATACGAGCAGAGGAGGATGAAGGGACCATTACTCCCTGTCCAGGTTGTGCCACCATCTGATCCCCCGAACTCGATCCGGCGGAAGGCCTCTCGAGATAAATCGGGAGAGGAGGAGGCACGCTCCCTTCCACCAGATCCCCGCTAGTAGAGCCTTCCCTGACAATATCCGTCATGGGTAGCGAAGAGGCAGGACCTGTATGTCCAGAACAAATATCAATCATGTTAACCCGAAGGATGTGATGATAGAGCGAATAAACCTCCTCACTGGTCAAGATCTAACTTAGCTTACCAGGGGAGGGTTGCGAAAGTTGAGGCTCGATCTCAGAAATCGTGCCCTCCTCATCGGCGACATCCGAGACGAATGCCGTGGGTTCCTCCACTCCAGCAGTCCCGAGGTAGACGCAGTGGGGTCCACATCACCCGGCTGGAATCCAGCACCCTCGGAGATTGGCTCGGAAGGGTCCACATCGCCCTGAATGGAGACCTCCGCGACGGGAGGAACTTCAGCCGTCGCCGGGTGTCACTACCACTTTTCTAGCTTGAGGGTATTTTGGTCATTTTTAAAAAATTTGGGAATTAATTGGGATTTATTAGTATTAATTATAATTATTAGGATTTTTCAGTGATTTTTAGTATATTTGATTTGGGGCTATTTTTAGACTTTGACTAGTGTTGACTTAGGAGACTGTCCTAGAGGCTAACCTAGGTCATGACTATTTGATTAGGACATGGAACCCTAGCTTGACCTAAGTTAGTGACATTTAACTTATTAGAATTTATTAGGAGGAATTAAGATTTAAATTGATTAGGGAATGGCTTGTGATTTCACAAGTCATGACTTGTGACTTTAGCCTTAGAGGCCCAAAGCCCAACACCAAGTGAACCTAGCCCTAGCCCAGCCCATGGCCGGCCAAGCCTATGCCCCCCTATTTAATGCTCCTAGAAATTAGGGCTAGCCTCCATTAGAAATATTTACAAGTTTTAGAAAGAGGTGAGTCTCCATCTTCATTAATTCCTAGAAATTTCATTTTAATTCCTTTTCCACCCAAACTAATTGCAATAGGTCCTAAAATTATTGTATTTGCTGTTGGTATTGAGAAATTTCAGGGGAGAAACAATTTGGGAGAGTTTTGGAAGCTTGAGGAACCACTTTTATTTGGGGCTTTTTGAGCCTTTGCACAACCATAGGTAAATTCGATTCTACACCATGAAATATTGATTTTATTACATATCTAGAAAGCCCTAGGCCTACCCTAGTTGTAGGTGTAGCTAACCCTAGGTTCGAGTCCTATACGTGTCCGTATCGGACACGTATCAGTTCGTGAATGAAGGTGTTTGATGAAATGCCCCAAAGGGCATTTTGATTTGTTTTTAGGTATATTTTTGAATAGGAATTTAGGTTTTAACCTCGCTTATGGTTTTCCTTTGCTCTGAGAATGTATTGGTGTCGATTTGTGTTGCCACGGACACACGAACATGTGGGTGCACACGCGCGCACGCGGGCACTGTAGCTGTCCTGCTGCTCGGGGCTGTTTGCGCTGTGCCCACGACACGTCGACATGTGAAATTTGACACACACCATGGGGCGACCACTGACATCATGTGTGTCAAGTGACACGAGCCCTCGTGTCGTGTCGGACACGATATCACGCGTACACGAGGCGCGCGCTGTGTGTATCAGTGCACTATTTGAGTTCTCTGTTTAAAATTCAGTTTTATTAGTTTAAATTATGTTTTAATTTCCTAATTAGATCCTAATCATGTCTAATTATATATGTTAGATTAGTTTACATGATTAGTTAGGTTATTGATGGAAATTGAATTTAATTTGGGTTAATTTTAGATTCGATGATACCATGTCTGATACACATTGTATTTCAGTTTTTCCTAACTTTCTAATTCCCAGTTTATGTAATGTTTTGTACTGTTAATTACCCCCACATGTTGTAGTTTATATTTAGCTTGATGTTACAATTCAAAATGGGCTTTTGGATTAATGATTGGAATTTGGGCATGTAGGTTCAATTCGAATTGGTTTGCTGAAAACTGAGTCTTCATTTTTAATACACTGAGACTGGTTTCCCTTCCCTTTTTGAATTGATAATTGTTTCAATATACTATCACATGTTATTCCCATATCTGAGAACTGAGATTAAAACCATTCTTAATTGACTGTAAATTGAGATTTGTTTTTCCTATTTTCCTGAGATTATTTCAGTCCTTAACTGAATTGAGTCATTGATATATTACACTGTTTGCAATAGGCTGATTTCAGCTTATATTATGTGAGATGTATTTTCATTTGACATTAACTGATTTCCTTGTATTACTTCACAGTTTCATTGCCACTGATTTCCAGTTTGGTATGCACTGATTTCAGGATTTGTTTCACACACATATATATCCTGTTATTTTCCAGTCTTCACATTGCCATGCCACTGATTTCTGTATCACTAACACACACTTTAATGTACACCCTCACACCCTCATGCCATGTCTAACACACACACACACACATACCATATCACAACCCTATCATGTATCTCACACACACACGCCACCACATTGCACTTTCCTTTCACTATATATATGTGAAGGTATATATATTTGTGATATATATATATATATATATATATATATATATATATATATATATATATATATATATATATATATATATATCCTATATATTATATAATGTGTGTGTACTACTATATATATATTATATATAAATGTATGTGTGGTATACATATAGTAGTCTATTGCCCATGTGTACTTCTATATTAGATTGTATAATATCAATATGTGTATCCTATATTAGAGTATATTATATATTAGATATATTTTGACTTGTATATGTGATATATGGTTTGGTTCATAGGCATGAAATAGCCTATGGCCTATGGTTGTGTCTGCTTGACCTAGATTGGACTTGTATAGCCTTGTTAGACCTAGAATAGACTAGTTAGACTAGTATAGACTTGTTTGACTTAGGTTTGACTTGGTTGACCTAGTTTGACTTCTAGGGTTGACCAGAGTTGACCAAGAGTTGACTTTGGCCTAGATGGACCTAAATTCATGTAGAATGCATTAACTTGCATCTTATTATCATTTTAGACTCATAGTGACTTGTACTGTTCTATAGGAGAAAGACACCACTCCTCGGACAATATATATTCTCCAGATTCTCAGGATACAGGCGAGTACAATCTCTGATCATTTCATATCCTACATTAGGAGTATATTTTCTGCTTTAGATTACTTTACATGATGCTGACACGTTGGAAACATGGATTAGTACTATATGGATCTTGTTGTGCGATGTTATCTCCTTAGCGAATACATCGGGTATTCGTATTCGTGTACTTTATCGTGAGCATCGTGTACTCCTTGTATTTGTGACATTCGTGTACAAATCGTGTGAAATCGTGTATATTCATGTATTCACATGATCTTCGTGTATGACTATACTTCGTGTACAATAACATAACTTAGCTAGATCCTTGTGTATTGAATAGGGCGGGGGAGTAGAAGTGGTTATGTATTCAATCCAGTAGATTACTCGTGTACAACCTCTGTAGATTATTCGTGTACAACATCGTGCCGTTTACATAACCATCTTGTGCTCTGAATCACTAGTCACTGTTAGTTCTCTATATACTGTAGATATTTATTTACAGTCTTCCTTTTTCATCATGTTATTTCCTTCAGTTTCTTGTATCTTACTCTCTAGCATGATTATATATCCTGACCTGCTATGATTTGTTGAGATGTACTGTGCTCGCTCCTGTTCTGATTGGACCTGTTGAAAATTTTACAGAGGACGAGGCTGAGGCGTTCTGCCCTACCTACTACGGTGCTACACTAGATGAGTGTTTGGACTTGGACCAGCAGCAGGATCCACTAGCAGTAGATGACACTCCCCTAGATTAGGATGTCTTACTTTTCATGGATTACTGTATATGGATTTTGAGACTTTGGGATATGTATTTATTTAGACACTTAAAATTTTGGATTGTATCTCTGTGATTTCTTCTGTTCTGGATATTATCTATCATTCTATCTATATTTATCCTGTTCTACCTTAGATGTGATTGAGATATATTCTGTTATGTCACCCCCATTCGGGGAGTATAACTGTTTATTACCTTAAACTGTTAGATGTTGTGACCTAGGACAGCGTTCTACCGTCGACACTGCGGCGTAGGCTGGACGTACCCACGTCTCATGCCCTTACTCTAGGGTGCGGGTCGTGACACATTTTTTGTGGTGGCCCATGCAGGTCTAGGTCAAAAATATAGTGGTATTCGAACTAGAATATCGCTGCAGCCTGCAGTAGGAATTAGTAAAATATTTTTTTTGAAGGTACTCAATCACACTAGAAAAACTCCTTATCAGATTCCGTATATCTATTTTGTTGCTTATTGTCTTCCTTAGAAATTTAAACTGTCCTCCTTTGATATTTTGACTCATTCTCAGAAATTGTTTCTTGTTTGATCTATGTCTCCAGGATGGTTGAGACGAGATCGCATCGCCCTGGACTGGGAGACGCTGGAGAGGGGTCTAGCACCTCTCGACCTCAGCAGCAGCCAGCTTCCGGTGCCACGGGGCCAGTGCAGCCCTCAGGAGTCGGTGTTTCTGCAGCTTTTGGAGGAGCACCTCCACCAGTCAGGAGGCCGAGCATTGTGATTCCTGAGATCCTTCCACCGCAGCAGCCTCCGCTTGCAGAGATGGTAGATGCTGCACATCTCTTCTCCTTCGTGGAGAGGATTCTGGAGTCCCACCAGCAGAAGCAGACGAGACAGACTACAGATTTCCGTTAGGGGATCGATGAGACACACCAGCTGGTTCGCACCACAGTTGAGATACTGCTCAGGGAACCCAGCAGCAGCCCCGTCGAAGGGAGAAGGACATACAGGACTTTCAGAAGATGCATCCCAGAGAGTTCTTCGGCACGGAGGGCATCCACTATGCCGACGACTGGATAGAGCATATCGAGGATATATTCAGGCTGGCGGAGATACCAGCTCGACTCCAGATCGAGGCGGCGGGCAGTCAGATGCAGGACTTGGCCCGTGCATGGTATCAGACAGATCCCAGGGTGGGAGTTGAGGGCCAGACTTGGGCCCAGTTCAAGGAGCTGTTTAAGGAGCAGTTCTTTCCTGATGTGGCCTTTGGAGGTATCGAGGCACAGTTCGAGGGTCTGGTTCAGGGGAACCAGACGGTAGCTGAGTATGCTGGGGAGTTTTGTTGACTGGCCCATTTTATAGATGACTTGGCTGAGAAGACAAAGGCGAGGAAGTTTCGTCGAGGCTTGATTAAAGAGGTTCGATCGCTGACTAAGAGCGACCGGAATGCTACATTTGCTGAGATATTTTCTGGGGCTATGGCGGCAGAAGACGACCTAGGGTTAAAGCAGAAGAGGGGTCGTGACTTCTACGGTGGTAGCAGCAGTCAGGGGCAGGCCAAGAGGCCCCACATCCAGCAGCACTTTCAGCAGCAGAGGCCAGTTCAGCAGTATCAGCAGCAGGGTCGTACACCTTTTCAGCAGGTGCAGCATTAGCAGCAGAGAGGGCAGCAGGCAACCAGGCAGCAGGCTATCAGTTGTACTTTCTGCAAGAAGCCTGGGCACAAGTGGGACGAGTACAGGAAGAGACTCGATAGATGCTTGATGTGTGGATCAGCGGATCACCAGATGCGAAATTGTCCAGTTGCGTCAATGCGTCCGATACCAGGAGGGGCTGGGGCAGCCAAGGCTCTAGCAGGCCAGCCGAGGGGACCAGCCCTGCAGACCCAGCAGTAGAGCTTCCAGCAGTACTAGCAGTAGGCATGAGGTGGACAATAGGGGCGAGCTTTCGCCATGGCGGCAGAGGATGCAGAGGCCGTAGGGGAGCTGATAGCAGGTTCGGTTCTTCTCGACTCCCTTCCAGCATTTGCACTTTTTGATTCCGGGGCTTCCCACAGCTTTGTGTCAGTATCATATGCTATTAGACACAGTCTGGTTTCTGAACCATTGCCTAGGACCTGCAAGATCACGACCGAAGGTGGGGTCATCCTCGTTAGTGATGTTTGCAGAGGGCGGAGCGTCATATTGGGAGGCCGAGAGTTGGGAGTGAGTTTACTCGTCATACCACTACCGAACTACTACATTGTATTAGGTATGGACTGGCTGAGTAGACACCACGCCTGCATTGATTGTCGAGGGGGTAGAGTTTTGTTTGGGGCGCCAGGAGAGCTAGAGTTTGAGTACACCCGGCGGCAGACAGAGCAGGACGGCAGAGTCTTCTGTGGAGCATCAGTTGAGGAGCAGGTGGCTCCGTATCCCTTGATCGCAGAGTTTATGGACGTATTTCCAGAGGAGTTGCCAGGGCTTCCACCGGACAGGGATGTAGAGTTCTCGATAGACTTGGTTCCCGGTGCAGAACCGATATCTCAGCATGTCTATCGAGTGAACAACAGTGAATTGGTGGAGCTGAAGAAGCAGGTGGATGAGCTGCAGGACAAGGGCTTCATCCGATCGAGTTCTTCACCTTGGGGTGCACCGGTACTTTTCTTACCCAAGAAGGATGGGTTGGTACGGATGTGTATCGACTACAGGGCACTTAACAACCTGACGATTAAGAACAGATATCCACTGTCGCGGATCGATGATCTCTTTGATCAGTTGAGCGGAGTTCGGGTGTTCTCCAAGATTGATTTGAGGTCAGGTTATCACCAGGTGAAGGTGAAGAGGGAGGATATTCCCAAGACCGCTTTCAGGACGTGGTACGGGCAGTTTGAGTTTTTGGTTATGCCGTTTGGGCTGACCAATGTACCAGCAGTGTTTATGAACCTAATGAACAAGGTGTTCCACCAATACTTGGACAAGTTCATGGTGGTATTCATTGATGATATCCTGGTGTATTCGAAGACAGAGGAAGCGCACGAGGAGCACTTGAGAGTGGTTCTGGAGACACTCAGGAGGGAGAGATTGTATGGCAAGCTCTCGAAGTACGAGTTCTTCCTAGACAGAGTAGACTTTTTGGGTCATGTGGTGACTGGAGATGGTATCTCAGTAGACCCGAAGAAGATCACAGCAGTTGAGGCTTGGGCAGCACCGACTTCAACGGCAGAGATCAGGAGTTTCCTGGGGCTGGCAGGATACTATAGAAGATTTGTGCAGGATTTCTCCCGGGTTGCAGAGCCGTTGACTCGGTTGACCCAGAAGGATACTGAGTTTGTTTGGTCAGAGGAGTGTCAGGCAGCTTTTGATGAGTTGAAGAAGCGGCTTACGACAGCTCCGATTCTGACATTGCCTTCAGGATCGGGTGGATTCACTATTTATAGTGATACTTCAGGGAAGGGGCTGGGTTGTGTCTTGCAGCAGCATGGGAAGGTGATTGCCTATGCTTCCAGGCAATTACGTCCCCATGAGAAGAACTACCCTACCCATGACCTTGAGTTGGCAGCGATGATTTTTGCTCTGAAGTTGTGGAAGCACTATCTGTATGGCGAGAGGGTGGAGATTTTTACAGATCACAAGAGCTTGAAGTATGTGTTTACGCAGAAAGAGCTCAACATGAGGCAGCGCAGATGGCTAGAGTTGATGAAGGACTTTGACATCTCACTTCAATATCACCCAGGGAGGGCCAACGTGGTTGCCGATGCCTTGAGTAGGTATCTGACAGCCATGTGTTTGACTATGGATCGGCACTTGCTTGCAGACTTGGAGAGCCTTGGGATTGAGGTGATTGTGCCCGGAGTGCAGATGCAGTTATTGGGCCTTCAGATACAGTCGGACTTGATGGAGAGGATCAAGGCGATGCAGTTCGAGGATGTGGCTCTATGGTGTATCCGAGAGCAGGTTCGTACAGGGTTGGTGGATGGCGAGTTTTCACTTGCAGAGGATGGTACCTTGAGGTACGGTTCCAGGTTATATGTGCCTAGCAGGGAGCTCAGAGAGCAGATCATGCAGGAGGCTCACAGATCGCAGTACTCTATACATCATGGTGCCAACAAGATGTACAGGGATCTGCGAGAGCGTGTCTGGTGGTACGAGATGAAGCGGGAGGTAGCTCACTTCGTTGCTAGATGCTTAGTCTGTCAGCAGGTCAAGGCAGAGAGGCAGAGGCCCGGAGGATTATTGCAGTCGTTGTCCATTCCAGAGTGGAAGTGGGAACATATCACCATGGATTTCGTATCTGGGTTGCCGCGTACACAAGGAGGGAAAGACGCGATTTGGGTCATCGTTGACAGGTTGATCAAATCGGCCCACTTCTTGCCATTCAAGGTGGGTACGTCTACAGAGAGGCTTACGGAGTTATATATGAGGCAGATAGTTTGGATTCAAGGAGTTCCCGTCAGCATTATCTCAGATCGGGATAGTCGCTTTACTTTTCATTTATGGAGGAGTCTGCAGACTAGTTTGGGCACTCAGCTCAAGTTTAGTACTGTATACCACCCCCAGACGGACGGACAGTCAGAGAGGACTATTCAGACGCTTGAGGACATGCTGCGGACGTGCGTCCTGGATTTTGGAGGTTTCTGGAAAGATCATCTGTATTTGGTGGAGTTTGCTTACAACAACAGTTATCAGGCCAGCATTGAGATGTCACCTTTTGAGGCTCTGTACGGGCATAGGTGTCGTACACCCTTATCTTGGGATGATATTGGAGAGCGAGCTTTACTGGGACCAGAGATGGTTGTTGACGCAGCCGAGAAGGTGAAGCTCATCAGGGACAGACTTTACGTGGTGCATGACAGACATCGGCACTGGACCGATAGCCACCGGAGGCCGTTGGAGTTTGAGGTACAGATTTAGAGATAGGATTAGAAGTAGGTTGTATTTTGTTTTGTTTGATTGATTGTGTTTGATTTTTTTAGTAACTTGAGACCTTGCATGTGATTAGGTTGGAGACATAGTTTTTCTGCGGATATCTTTGACTCGTGGTACGATATATTTTAGTGGAGGTGGGAAGCTTAGCCCGTGCTTCATCAGCCCTTTCGTTATCAGCGGAAGAGTCGGTGACGTGGCATACAGGCTAGACTTGCCACCTGCACTAGTGGGAGTTCACAACGTATTCCACGTATCACAGTTGAGACGGTACATGCCTGACCCCAGCTATATACTTGATCATTCGGAGATTGAGGTTGGACCTACTCTCAGTTATCCAGAGCAGCCTGTGGAGATTCTGGATCGCCGAAAGAAGGTTCTGAGGAACCAGGTGATACCCTTGGTATGCGTCGCATGGAGGCATCATTCTCCAGGAGAGTCTACCTGGGAGCGGGAGGATGAGATGCGCGAGCGGTACCCCTATCTTTTTGGACCTTGAGGTATACTTTTCTATCCTCCTCAGCAGTTAGTTTCGCCTTTAATTTCGAGGACAAAATTATTTTAAGGGCGGTAGATTTGTCACTACCACTTTTCTAGCTTGAGGGTATTTTGGTCATTTTTAAAAATTTTGGGAATTAATTGGGATTTATTAGTATTAATTATAATTATTAGGATTTTTCAGTGATTTTTAGTATATTTGATTTGGGGCTATTTTTAGACTTTGACTAGTGTTGACTTAGGAGACTGTCCTAGAGGCTAACCTAGGTCATGACTATTTGATTAGGACATGGAACCCTAGCTTGACCTAAGTTAGTGACATTTAACTCATTATAATTTATTAGGAGGAATTAGGATTTAAATTGATTAGGGAATGGCTTGCGATTTCACAAGTCATGACTTATGACTTTAGCCTTAGAGGCCCAAAGCCCAACACCAAGTGAACCTAGCCCTAGCCCAGCCCATGGCCGGCCAAGCCTATCCCCCCTATTTAATGCTCCTAGAAATTAGGGCTAGCCTCCATTAGGAATATTTATAAGTTTTAGAAAGAGGTGAGTCTCCATCTTCATTAATTCCTAGAAATTTCATTTCAATTCCTTTTCCACCCAAACCAATTGTAATAGGTCCTAAAATTATTGTATTTTCTGTTGGTATTGAGAAATTTCAGGGGAGAAATAATTTGGGAGAGTTTTGGAAGCTTGAGGAACCACTTTCATTTGGGGCTTTTTGAGCCTTTGCACAACCATAGGTAAATTCGATTCTACACCATAAAATGTTGATTTTATTGCATATCTAGGAAGCCCTAGGCCTACCCTAGCTGTAGGTGTAGCTAACCCTAGGTTCGAGTCCTATACGTGTCCGTATCGGACACGTATCAGTTCGTGAATGAAGGTGTTTGATGAAATGCCCCAAAGGGCATTTCGATTTGTTTTTAGGTATATTTTTGAATAGGAATTTAGGTTTTAACCTCACTTATGGTTTTTCTTTGCTCTAAGCACATATTGGTGTCGATTCGTGTCGCCACGGACACACGAACATGCGGGTGCACAAGCGCACGCGCGGGCACTATAGCTGCCCTGCTGCTCGGGGCTGTTTGCACTGTGCACACGACACGTCGACACGTGAAATTTGACACACACCATGGGGCGACCACTGACATCACGTGTGTCAAGTGACACGAGCCCTTGTGTCATGTCGGACACGATATCACGCGTACACGGAGCGCGCGCTGTGCGTATCAGTGCACTGTTTGAGTTCTCTGTTTAAAATTCAGTTTTATTGGTTTAAATTGTGTTTTAATTTGCTAATTAGATCCTAATCATGTATAATTATATATGTTAGATTATTTTACATGATTAGTTAAGTTATTGATGGAAATTGGATTTAATTTGGGTTAATTTTAGATTCGATGATACCATGTCTGAGACACATTGCATTTCAGTTTTTCCTAACTTTCTAATTCCCAGTTTATGTAATGTTTTGCACTGTTAATTACCCCCACATGTTGTAGTTCATATTTAGCTTGATGTTACAATTCGAAATGGGCTTTTGGATTTGTGATTGGAATTTGGGCATGTAGGTTCAATTCGAATTGGTTTGCTGAAAACCGAGTTTTCATTTTTAATATACTAAGACTGGTTTCCCTTCCCTTTTCGAATTGATAATTGTTTCAATATACTATCACATGTTATTCCCATATCTGAGAACTGAGATTAAAACCATTCTTAATTGACTGTAAACTGGGATTGGTTTTTCTATTTTCCTGAGATTATTTCAGTCCTTAACTGAATTGAGTCATTGATATATTACACTGTTTGCAATAAGTTGATTTCAGCTTATATTATGTGAGATGTATTTTCAGTTGACATTAACTAATTTCCTTGTATTACTTCACAGTTTCATTGCCACTGATTTCCAGTTTGGTATGCACTGATTTCAGGATTTGTTTCACACACTTATATATACACTGTTATTTTCCAGTCTTCACATTGCCATGCCACTGATTTCTGTATCACTAACACACACTCTAATGTACACCCTCACACCCTCATGCTATGTCTAACAAACACACACACATACCATATCACAACCCTATCATGTATCTCACACACACACCCCACCACATTGCACTTTTCTTTCTCTATATATATGTGAAGGTATATATATTTGTGATATATATATATATATATATATATATATATATATATATATATATATATATATATATATATATATATATATATATAATATAATGTGTGTGTACAACTATATATATTATATATAAATGTATGTGTGGTATACATATAGTAGTCTATTGCCCATGTGTACTTCTATATTAGATTGTATAATATCAATATGTGTATCCTATATTAGATTATATTATATATTAGATATATTTTGACTTGTGTATGTGATATATGGTTTGGTTCATAGGCATGGTATAACCTATGGCCTATGGTTGTGTCTGCTTGACTAGTGAGCCAAGATTGGACTTGTATAGCCTTATTAGACCTAGAATAGACTAATTAGACTAGTATAGACTTATTTGACTTAGGTTTGACTTGGTTGACCTAGTTTGACTTCTAGGGTTGACCAGAGTTGACCAAGAGTTGACTTTGGCCTAGATTGACCTAGATTCATGTAGAATGCATTAACTTGCATCTTATTATCATTTTAGACTCATAGTGACTTGTACTGTTCTATAGGAGACAGACACCACTCCTCGGACAGTATATATTCTCCAGATTCTCAGGATACAGGCGAGTACATTCTCTGATCATTTTATATCCTACATTAGGAGTATATTTCCTGCTTTAGATTACTTTACATGATGCTGACACGATGGAAACACGGATTAGTACTATATCGATCTTGTTGTGCGATGTTATCCCCTTAGCGGATACATCGGGTATTCGTGTTCGTGTACTTTATCGTGAGCATCGTGTACTCCTTGTATTCGTGACATTCGTGTACAAATCGTATGAAATCGTGTATATTCATGTATTCACATAATCTTCATGTACGACTATACTTCGTGTACAATAACATAACTTAGCTAGATCCTTGTGTATTGATTGGGGCGGGGGAGTAGAAGTGGTTATGTATTCAATCCAGTAGATTACTCGTGTACAACCTCTGTAGATTACTCATGTACAACATCGTGCCGTTTACATAACCATCTTGTGCTCTGAATCACTAGTCACTGTTAGTTCTCTATATACTGTAGCTATTTATTTACAGTCTTCCTTTTTTATCATGTTATTTCCTTCAGTTTCTTGTATCTTACTCTCTAGCATGATTATATATCCTGACCTGCTATGATTTGTTGAGATGTACTGTGCTCGCTCCTGTCCTGATTGAACCTGTTGAAAATTTTACAGAGGACGAGGCTGAGGCGTTCTGCCCTACCTACTACGGTGCTACACTAGATGAGTGTTTGGACTTGGACCAGCAGTAGGATCCACTAGCAGTAGATGACACTCCCCTAGATTAGGATGTCTTACTTTTCATGGATTACTGTATATGGATTTTGAGACTTTGGGATATGTATTTTTTTAGACACTTAGAATTCTGGATTGTATCTCTGTGATTTCTTCTGTTCTGGATATTATCTATCATTCTATCTATCTTTATCCTGTTCTACCTTAGATGTGATTGAGATATATTCTGTTATGTCACCCCCATGCGGGGAGTATAACTGTTCATTACCTTAAACTGTTAGATGTTGTGACCTAGGACAACGTTCTACCGCCGACACTGCGGCGTAGGCTGGACGTACCCACGTCTCGTGCCGTTACTCTAGGATGCGGGTCGTGACACCGGGAGAACCCCGGCAGCAACGATCTCGGTACACATGTCACTAACCAAAGTGGGTATGACTGAATCAGCTTCAAGAACATCAGCTGGTTCCGAAAAATCCCTTTCTTCTGACGCCTACAGAGAGAAGAAGAAAATGATTAAGCAACAGTTCAGGGAAAAGAAGGACCAAAGCAAAAGATGGCTGTAGTTCAAATTCACCTCCGAAGCAGCATCATCACCTTCACCTCTCTCTTTAATGAACATCACGCGGCGTCTTACTGCAGCCCGTTTCCTAGAGTAGGTTACGGGCGGCTGATCCGCCACCATCTCATCGGGCACGACGGTCGGCTGATTCGCCACCATCTCATTAGGCACAACAGGCGGCTGATCCGCCCCAGCATCTTCCACAGGAAGGGAAGAGTTATCTTCCTCATGCTCGTTATTCTCTTCGTCTGCGGTTGTGGACTCCGAGTCGGGCACAGGAACCGCATTCGCCTGCCTCATTCTCGTCTTAGACCCCTTGGGCTTCTCCGCCAAGCCGGTACCCACAATGAAGCTGGTACTCGGGTCGAAATTAATGGGAGGCTTGCTCGCCGTAACATGATATAAGGCCGCCATATACAAAATCTCTCCTGGCATCCCACTATCAGGGACTGAAAAGGTAGTTCGGGTATGAACTGTGTCATAATAATGCCATGCCTTGATACCATCTAGCACGCTACCTTCAAAGCCCAGGCAAGAGCTAGGACTGTCAAAGAACAACTGGCTATACCCGAACTGGCGAGCAAACCTGCTGGGCAAGTAAGGCTCCAGGTAGACGATGTTGCGGTTACGATACACTAGGTGCGCTGGACGGATATTATGCAGCCAAATAAGCATTTTCTCAGGTAAGAGGAGAGGAGGTTCGGTACCATCAACATGTACGCTCCTCACTTCTTCAGCAGTAAAACGAGGTACGGACATAAAAAAGTCGTATCCGTCCACTCTCGCCAGTGCTCTCCGGCAGGCTGGCATGGTGCTGCACTCCCAGAGCTGATGGTGGAATCAGAAAATGAAAGCATCATCAACTGTAACGCCATCTTCTGCTCCAGGCCTCACCAAAGACCGGTTGTGCATCAACAGCCACCCCGTCATATAATAGTACGTCAGCTCTATGTGCTTAAAATCCATCGCCGTGTCACGGACGATGACCTTAGAAGAAAAGGTGCGAAGGCCATGATGTATGCTGCACACCATGGCCGGAAGAAGAGCCAGCTTGACCCCAAAGACCAGCTTTACGATGGGGAGGATGAAGTGGCGGCTGATCCTCTCATTAGAACCTGTCCCTCAGGAGACTACGCAGTTCCGTAGCCACACCCTCAGGAATCCCGCCAAAAGCCCCTTCTCCGACAGTTGCTGAGTACCATGATAAAAATAGCTGAAAGAGTCAGTTTGACTCCCAAAAATGTCACCCGTGGACCTCGATCTCTTGGCAGTCGACGCCAGGTGTTGTACCTCCTCTGGGGTTTGAGGATCGCGGGAAAAAACCCGACCTAAGGCACCAAGGGTAAAAAGGTGTGAGACCCAGGACCGGGTATGAGGAGTGCTCCCCTCCGAGCTGCCATCCTTCTTGGTTGCCATCTGATGACAAGTGCTGTGATGATATAACAATTCCCGATACATGGCGACGAAGCCCGGGAACCGTCGATCCAAATCCTCGAGCTCTTCGCTCGTAGGGGTGTACACTTCAAAGACTTCTTCCCGCCAAGGCAGCTTGGAGATAACATACATCTCGTGGAGAGCAAGTCCCAGCTCCCCTCCAGGTGTGAAGAAGGTTCCTGTCCGCCGGTTGTACATCTCCAGAAGAGATATGAACAACGGCTTATTTATGGACAGACCATGACAGGTGCCCCGAATGGCGTGATAGAGGCCAATATCACGTAGGGAAGTCGCATACTTCCGCAGAATCCATGTAGTCAAATTAGCCCATGCAGGGATAGGGTTTATCCAGTTCAGCAACGCCAACCGGCCGATGGGATACGACCCTTTACGAGCAAGCTGGTTCAAAAAGGTATCAGCCTGAGAGAATGTGAAGTTGGGTCCCGTTACGTTTATAAAGGTCCCCGGAGCCAGTCCCATCACATACCGACTGATCGGTTCCCTTCCAGCATACGGTGACCCCAGATTCCTATTATAATGGATGTTTCCCACAAACATCTCCGACTTGCTTGGGGTCAAAGAGTCTACCATCTTTCTGTCTAGCGGTAACATATTGAACCACGAGAGAGGAAAATGACGCTCTATCGGAGGGATATGGATCTCCACCCCGTCAAGAACAAAGTCCCAGCTCTCCGATATATCCAGAACCCATGTGTTCTTTACAGATAAAGCATCCCCAAAGAGGAGCGTAGGCTTCAGGTATTCCCCTTCCAATTGCCCCAAGTTCATCATGGCACAGAGAAAGTGGAAGGACTGTTTCTTGATAGCATTCAGCCTCTCCAAAGGCTCTCTCGGAAGCTGGTTCGTCACATATTCGACTATGTGGTCATATGGATAGCCCAAAGCCGATTGTGTGCGACCCACCAGAGGCTCTCCTGCTGCATTAACTGGCAGATTCACTGAAGAAGGAAAGAAAGAGACAGATTAAAAGATGGCTAAACAAAACCACTTAGTAATTTTAGGCTCATGTGGTCTAGTCCACATAAGCTTATGCAACTTTGTTCAAACACGAGCTTATGCGGCTCTGTTTGAGCATAAGCTTGTGCGACACTAATTAGCATAGGCTTATGCGGTCCTGATTAGCGAAGCATTATGCGGCCTAAGTCAGAGGAGCTTATGCGGTTCGATTTAGCGTAGCCTTATGCGGCCCAATCCAGATGAGCTTATGCGGTTCTGCTTAGCGAAGTCTTATGCGACCCCAGTCAAAAGAGCTTATGCAGTTCTGCTTAGCGAAGTCTTATGTGGCTCAATCCAAACGAGCTTATGCGGCTCGGTTCAGCACAGCCTTATGCGACACAGTCCAAAACGGGGCATATGCGGTCTTGTTTGAGAAGGCTTCATGCGGTTCAATTTAGAAAGTCCTTATGCGGTTCAGTTCATAAAGTGCTTATGCAACCCTCATGCGCCTCGGACATAGGGTATATCCCCATGCTGCTCGAGAGGTACACGCAGCACAGTATGCAAACACGAAGAAGGCCCGCGCATAAAATATGCGACATAGCCATAGTTCTGAGTTCATCCTTATCAGCAATAGTGGGGTGGACGTCGGGGTACACTTCAGGCACCGTGGCCGACGAGGAAGCTGCTTTCTTGCCCTTCGCCGCAGCAGAGGCAGCCTTGGAAGACTTGGGGGCCATCGTTGATCGAAGAAGAAGAAGAAAGGACGACAGTTAGGGCAAGAAGTGCTTAAATTGGGAAGGAGAGTAAAGAGTTTCTTTTTCTAAATTACTCTTATTTATAGGAGGCCAAAGGGGAGACACGTAGATTGATGAACACTCCGGGTGTAACGCCCCAGTCCCAAAATACGTAGGACTAGGTATATAGACATGCCAGCTGTATTCATACGAAGTATACTCCAATATATGAAAGCCTCGTATAAATACATAAGCTGTAAAATGCAGTAGAACCATAACTAATCTCATCCACACAAGATAAATGAATAAAAATATCATATAATGAGACTAAATTTGTCTTGATACAATATGTTGGGCGGAGACAAATCCACTACCAACAAATAAGGAGAAGTACATAGAAATGAAATGAGTGGCGAGCGAAGCGAAGACGATCCAAATGCAATCATCCTCGAAGAATTAGCGAAGATCACGGCTAGAGCTAGAACACCTGCGAAAGACAATAGCACACACCTGGAGAGATAACCAGGTCCTCAGAGGGACGTAACAAGACACATAATAGTATGCCATATAAACTGAATAAATATTGCTCAAATAAATAAGTCAATTGAATTTATAACATGTTCCAATACGCACCTACTGAACGAGCGTACCATCCCCCCAACCAAACAAGGACAGGAGATGGTAAACTAATTCACGGTAACGTATCTTCCCATGCTATGAATCCAATATGGTATCCGGACCCCAATAAGGTTTAATACCTTCTCATCGAAGTAGTAAGTCACACCTACAACCAAACAAGGACAAGATGTGACGAACTAATCCGCGACAAGTTATTGTTCCAAGTCACGGTCAGATACAAGTACCCAAACCAAAAGTACTCATACCTAACGGATAAAGGTAGCCTACCGTTCTAAGTAAAATGTAGTTAAGAACAATCCTTCCTACGCATGGGCCCTGGCTGAATAGGATCGGCGTAGTCCCCCTTGGGCACCAGAGGCCCCAGCAGTAAGAGCATGACGTTCCGCAGAATCGTCAGTGGCCGTCAGTAATCATGGGTAATCTGACCCGCGTCTCCGGCGGAGCTCACGGGTTACAAAAGGAAAGTGCATCGAAGCCCATACGCTAAGAAATTGTCCTCCCCGTCCAATGCCTACTATGTTGTATCCACAACACAAGACCACTATAACCGCTAAGTCAAACTAGCATGCAACCTCTATTAGCGGTTATTCCTATCGCACGGCTTGTACGTACTGGTGGCCAGCCAATCACGCACTTCCGTGTTCTACATGCGACACACAACTTCATATTTACAATGTGTCAAGGCCAATGAATGCAACATACAAGGTGGTCCCTTAAATCTAGGTTTAATTTGTAAGAAAAATAATACACAGCAGGAAATATAAATGAACAGTAAGTTCTAACAGTTATGCCATGTATCACAGTTTATTTTGCATAAAGAAAATAAATAATACATGAAATATGAGCTAAAATAAATAAACAGCAAATGGCAAGGTGTCTTGCCTGGTAGGACGCCTGGTGTGCTGCGATAATCATGGTAGCATGAACTACGACTTCGGTGTAATAACTATGCATGGAGACCTCGGATGGTGACACGGACAGTTCCATTGGGTCCAGGACGGTTGAATTAGTTAGGGTCGACATAAGGTTGTACAAAATTGGTGAGAGGATAGAGAGAATAGGACTGGTCACGGGTTGGAGAAAAATCGAAGAAAGTTTTGTATATATAAATAAATATTTTGGAAAAATATTTATTATTTGAAATATATATTTTTATTAGTAAAATACTTTTAGATAAATACTTGAAAGTCATAAAAAAACACCTTTATCTCAAAACTATAATTTGCTTGTAGAAAATATTACATCTATATTTATCACCATAAAATAAGCTTCGAAATCTTGTTTGAAGTACCTATAGGGCCAAGCCCTAATGCTATTTTATTTATCACAATATAGTTTTTGAAATTATTTTATTTATTATATAGTTCTATATAAATCATTAAGAACAAATAGCGATAATAACATAAAATCAATAATAATTTTACTAAATAATAAACCCCATAAAAATATCACCTAGTGATAATATTAAGATATTGCACAATCGCTTCTTTTGTAAACAATAATAATAATAATAATTCTAATAGTAGTAATAATAAATATAATAATAATAATAAGATTAGTATAAATAAAATCTGAGAAAACATAATAATAATAATAATAATAATAATAATAATAATAATAATAATAATAAGAATAATAAGAATAATAATAATAATAATAATAATAATAATAATAACAAAAATACAAACAAAAAAAACAAAACAATAACAAAAATACAAACAAAAAAAAAACAAAACGTTCACCAGTTGAAGACAATTCCCTTCTCTCAGTAAAACTAAAACAAGTGAAAAAGAAAGGCACGAATTCTTAAAAGAGGGAATTGATTGTACAGAGAGAGAAGTAGTGAATAAAAAAATCAGATGAAAAGAAAAAATGAAGAAGAAGAAGAGGACCAGGGAAGGAGAAGAGAGCGGATAGCGGTTGCGAGAGAGTGAGGCTGGAGAGAGAGAGCGAGGAAGGTGAACGGGTTTACTGGCGGTGGTCGGAAGGAAGAAGGGGGCGCGCACGGGGAGACGGAGCGGGGGAGTGGAGCGCCGACGACGGCTGCTCCGGCGTTGTCGGTGGTTTGGCGCGGGCGAGCGCTCAGGCGGAGCAGACGCGAGATCCGGCGGAGAGGGGTTCGCGCAGGGCGGAGCTCGCGGCCAGGCGGACTCGACGGGGCTGGGCGGTCTCAGGCGGACGGGGTCTAGGCGCGGCGGACGCCGGCGAAAAAAAAGGGGAAGAAGGGGGCTCCGGCAACAAGGGTGTAGACGCGGCGGGGAGGGGCGGAGCGCGCGGGGCGGGGATGAGGCTCGGACAGTAGCCGGAGGCGGACGGCTAGGGTTTAGATCGATAGGGGGCGAGCGGGAGTCGGAGGCGGCTGCTCCGGCGAAGAAAAGGGAGCGGGATGGGGAGCGATGAGCCGGAGGCTCGGCGGAGGGAGCTCGCCATACTCGGGCGGAGGTCGACAGGGAAGTAGGAGAGAGGAGGATGGGCGAGGGAGCTGCGACGAGCGGCTATGGCTGGCGCGGCGCGACGGAGAGGCGGACGCGCGCGTCGGCGCTCACGTCGCCTGGGCAGAGAAGGGTTCTACGTGGTCGGGGAGACGGAGGGGGTTTTCCGACGGGGCTCGGGCAAGGCGGACATGGGCGGCTCGGTGGTTGGTGGGAGCTGACGTAGTTCGGGTGCGGGTTCGGCTCCAGCGTTCGTCGGGCACGCAGAGGGACTACGGCGACACAGCCGGGGACGAGGCGATCACCGCCGATCCGCGGGCGGAGGTACGTGTTGGTGGTGGTGGTGATGATTTATATTTTTGTGTTTTCTTCTGTTGCTGACGGTGGTGGTGGGTTGAGCTGCCGCGGTGGTTGCCGTGGTGGCTGGATTGGTGGTATTGGTGGGTGTTCCGGTTAGGTCACGCGAGGTTTGGGATTGGCTGTGGTGGTGTCGGGATTGTGTTGACGGTGATGGCGTTGTGGTGTTGTCCTGTGGCCAGGAGGAGGGGTAGAGGGAAGGATGAGGTTGGGGCACCGGGCTAGGATTAGAGCTTAGGATTATTTGGGAAAATGGTGTCGGGTTGTGTCCGACACGGAGATGGAGAGAAAAATGTACTTGTAAAGGGTGGAATAAGAATTGGACGGGAAACACGGACACGGTGCACGCACGTTTGTGGTGGAATAATTTGTGGAAGATTAATTGTTGTGGATCCATCATGAATTGGAGGAGTACCTGCCTATTTATAGGATGTGGGAATTCCCAATAAGATAAGTATTAGGAATAGTTTAAATCCCCTTTTAAATAAATTTAAAATAAATCAAATCTAATCCAAATACAAATCCTAATTAAATCTAATTAAATTTTAGTTTAAAAATCATATGGGATAAATCAAATTGCAAATATTTAACTATTTAAATGAATCCGTAAATTTAAATCAAGATTTAAATGCCACAATAATTTTAAAATATTTTTCTAAAATACTAATAATATTAATTTCAAAAATAATAACTATTTTTAAATATCTTTTCGAATAATAAAATATATTATATTTAATAATTTCGAAAATAAAAATATATAAATTTATTTTACTGTACCTCATATGCAAGGAATATAAAATAGTTTTCTAAATTACCACTAATAAATAAATAAATAAAGTAATAAGATTTTGGTCATCTCAATAGACAACTTTATGCAAAATACAATACAGTAATTATTATATATATTATTTGAACTATAAAATAGAAAAAAATGTTTTTCAATAAATATGTACGCTCGCACATATTCGCACTCGACGAGCAAGAAAATAAATTTCGTGCGCGACGTACAATACGACTATGCGACGTACAATACAAAATTTTAAATCAGTACCAAAATAAATAAATAAAAATAGTAGAAATTTAGGGGTTTTACATCCTACCCAACTTAAGAGAATTTCGTCCTCGAAATTAAGAATTCGTAGGGGGTGAGAAGGCACAACGATAGAAGGGTTCCTTGGTTGTAGTCTAGGTTGAGGATATGATTAAGAGGCGATTATAATCACTTCTTAAATTCAAGTGATTAGATAGTCAAGCTTGTAGATTTAGGGTAGAGGGAGAGGTCGAGTAGTTAGGATGAAGATATAGCAATATTGAGTGATAATAATCATATTTGATATGAAGGCTAGAGAAGGTTCTAGTACAACGCCTTCGTCCTTCTAAAATAGGTGAAGACGAAAGCAATAGGGAGTTCAAAAGACGATATTATCGAATGCAATACGTGGTGCAAAGACGACCGAATAATTTCAAAAGAATTATCAAGGCAGTCGTGGATGAGATTCTAAAGGCCAAGTTTAATTATGTCCCATCCACGTAGAATAATAGACAAAAGCGAACCAAAGTGCACTTGGTTGATCAGACCATTATGCACCGGTTCTGATTAGACAACATGTTAGTGAGCGCTCAATAGCATATGTCATGAACAAACTCGATAAAGAATAAGCTTGCAAAAACTAGGCTACATTAGCATCATTAGTCAAAACGGTAAATACATAGGTATGAGAGATTAAGATTTAAAGAAGGTAGAATGATTCTAAATCATACAGTCGTCCTATAGTCTTCTTGTCCAAGTCCTTGGTTGGCTAGACAGGTTAGGTCCTCTAGATTCTAAGATCTAAATAAGCTTGCTACTATAGGTCACTAGGTCAAAAGGGTTGCTAGTTCATAAGGTATTCTACCCAACTTAAAGAATTAAACTAATGGTGTTTTGGGACAACTAACTAGTAGGGTCAATCTCTAGCAAGCACGAAGGAAAGATAAGAATAGGGATGAAAGGAAGCAAGCAAGATGCAATTGATGAGTCAAACGGTAGATAAAATCAAGGAAAGAGGTCAAGTATGTGGATGAGATCCTAGACTTCTAATCCTATACGCAGGCTTGCTTGGTACGGTAAAGTAACCAAACAATTTATCTTGACCTGCATGGGCCACCACAAAAATATGTAACGCCCCAGTCCCAAAATACGTAGGACTAGGTACATAGACATGCCAGCTGTATTCATACGAAGTATACTCCAATATATGGAAGCCTCATATAAACACATAAGCTGTAAAATGCAGTAGAACCATAACTAATCTCATCCACACAAGATAAATGAATAAAAATATCATATAATGAGAATAAATTTGTCTTGATACAATATGTTGGACGGAGACAAATCTACTACCAACAAATAAGGCGAAGTACATAGAAATGAAATGAGTGGCGAGCGAAGCGAAGACGATCCAAATGCAATCATCCTCGAAGAATTAGCGAAGATCACGGCTAGAGCTAGAACACCTGCGAAAGACAATAGCACACACCTGGAGAGATAACCAGGTCCTCAGAGGGACGTAACAAGACACATAATAGCATGCCATATAAACTGAATAAATATTGCTCAAATAAATAAGTCAATTGAATTTATAACATGTTCCAATACGCACCTACTGAACGAGCGTACCATCCCCCCAACCAAACAAGGACAGGAGATGGTAAACTAATTCACGGTAACGTATCTTCCTATGCTATGAATCCAATATGGTATCCGGACCCCAACAAGGTTCAATACCTTCTCATCGAAGTAGTAAGTCACACCTACAACCAAACAAGGACAAGATGTGACGAACTAATCCGCGACAAGTTATTGTTCCAAGTCACGGTCAGATACAAGTACCCAAACTAAAAGTACTCGTATCTAACGGATAAAGGTAGCCTACCGTTCTAAGTGAAATGTAGTTAAGAACAATCCTTCCTACGCATGGGCCCTGGCTGAATAGAATCGGCGTAGTCCCCCTTGGGCACCAGAGGCCCCAGCAGTAAGAGCATGACGCTCCGCAGAATTATCAGTGGCCGTCAGTAATCATGGGTAATCTGACCCGCGTCTCCGACGGAGCTCACGGGTTACAAAAGGAAAGTGCATCGAAGCCCATACGCTAAGAAATTGTCCTCCCCGCCCAATGCCTACTATGTTGTATCCACAACACAAGACCACTATAACCGCTAAGTCAAACTAGCATGCAACCTCTATTAGCGGTTATTCCTATCGCACGGCTTGTACGTACTGGTGGCCAGCCAATCACGTACTTCCGTGTTCTACATGCGACACACAACTTCGTATTTACAATATGTCAAGGCCAATGAATGCAACATACAAGGTGGTCCCTTAAATCTAGGTTTAATTTGTAAGAAAAATAATACACAGCAGAAAATATAAATGAACAGTAAGTTCTAACAGTTATGCCATGTATCACAGTTTATTTTGCATAAAGAAAATAAATAATGCATGAAATATGAGCTAAAATAAATAAACAGCAAATGGCAAGGTGTCTTGCCTGGTAGGACGCCTGGTGTGCTGCGATAATCATGGTGGCATGAACTGCGACTTCGGTGTAATAACTATGCATGGAGACCTCGGTTGGTGACACGAACAGTTCCATTGGGTCCAGGACGGTTGAATTAGTTAGGGTCGACATAAGGTTGTACAAAATTGGTGAGAGGATAGAGAGAATAGGACTGGTCACGGGTTGGAGAAAAATCGAAGAAAGTTTTGTATATATAAATAAATATTTTGGAAAAATATTTATTGTTTGAAATATATATTTTTATTAGTAAAGTCATAAAAAACATCTTTATCTCAAAACTATAATTTGCTTGTAGAAAATATTACATCTATATTTATCACCATAAAATAAGCTTCGAAATCTTGTTTGAAGTACCTATAGGGCCAAGCCCTAATACTATTTTATTTATCACAATATAGTTTTTGAAATTATTTTATTTAATATATAGTTCTATATAATATCATTAAGAACAAATAGCGATAATAACATAAAATCAATAATAATTTTACTAAATAATAAACCCCATAAAAATATCACCTAGTGATAATATTAAGATATTGCACAATCGCTTCTTTTGTAAACAATAATAATAATAATAATTCTAATAGTAGTAATAATAAATATAATAATAATAATAAGATTAGTATAAATGAAATCTGAGAAAACATAATAATAATAATAATAATAATAATAATAATAATAATAATAATAATAATAATAATAATAATAATAATAATAAGAAGAATAATAATAATAATAACAAAAATACAAACACAAAAAAAAAACAAAACGTTCACCAGTTGAAGACAATTCCCTTCTCTCAGTAAAACTAAAACAAGTGAAAAAAAGGCACGGATTCTTAAAAGAGGGAATTGATTGTACAGAGAGAGATGTAGTGAATAAAAAAATCAGATGAAAAGAAAAAAATGAAGAAGAAGAAGAAGAGGACCGGGGAAGGAGAAGAGAGCGGAGAGCGGTGGCGAGAGAGTGAGGCTGGAGAGAGAGAGCGAGGAAGGGGAACGGGTTTACTGGCGGTGGTCGGAAGGAAGAAGGGGGCGCGCACGGGGAGACGGAGTGGGGGAGTGGAGCGCCGACGATGGCTGCTCTGGCGGTGTCGGTGGTTTGGCGTGGGCGAGCGCTCAGGCGGAGCAGATGCAAGATCCGACGGAGAGGGGTTCGCGCCGGGCGGAGCTCGCGGCCAGGCGGACTCGACGGGGCTGGGCGGTCTCAGGCGGACGGGGTCTAGGCGCGACGAACGTCGGCGAAAAAAAAAGGGGAAGAAGGGGCTCCGACGACAAGGGTGTAGACACGGCCGGGAGGGGCGGAGCTCACGAGGATGAGGCTCGGACAGTAGCCGGAGGCGGCGGCTAGGGTTTAGATCGATAGGGGGCGAGCGGGAGTCGGAGGCGGCTGCTCCGGCGAAGAAAAGGGAGCAGGATGGGGAGCGATGAGCCGGAGGCTCGGCGGAGGGAGCTCGCCATGCTCGGGCGGAGGTCGACAGGGAAGTAGGAGAGAGGAGGATGGGCGAGGGAGCTGCGGTGAGCTGCTATGGCTGGCGCGGCGCGGCGGAGAGGCGGACGCTCGCGTCGGCGCTCACGTCGCCTGGGCGGAGAAGGGTTCTACGTGGTCGGGGAGTCGGAGGGGGTTTTCCGGCGGGGCTCGGGCAAGGCGGACATGGGCGGCTCGGTGGTTGGTGGGAGCTGACGTAGATCGGGTGCGGGTTCGGCTCCAGCGTTCGTCGGGCACGCGGAGGGACTACGGCGAAGCAGCCGGGGACGAGGCGATCACCGCCGATCCGCGGGCGGAGGTACGTGTTGGTGGTGGTGGTGATGATTTATATTTTTGTGTTTTCTTCTGTTGCTTACGGTGGTGGTGGGTTGAGCTGTCGCGGTGGCTGGATTGGTGGTGTTGGTGGGTGTTCCGGTTAGGTCACGCGAGGTTTGGGGTTGGCTGTGGTGGTGTCGGGATTGTGTTGACGGTGATGGCGTTGTGGTGTTGTCCTATGGCCAGGAGGAGGGGTAGAGGGAAGGATGAGGTCGGGGCACCGGGCTAGGATTAGAGCTTAGGATTATTTGGAAAAATGGTGTCGGGTTGTGTCCGACACGGAGATGGAGAGAAAAATGTACTTGCAAAGGGTAGAATAAGAATAGGACGGAAAACACGGACACGGTGCACGCACATTTGTGGTGGAATAATTTGTGAAAGATTAATTATTGTGGATCCATCATGAATTGGAGGAGCACCTGCCTATTTATAGGATGTAGGAATTCCCAATAAGATAAGGATTAGGAATAGTTTAAATCCCCTTTTAAATAAATTTAAAATAAATCAAATCCAATCCAAATACAAATCCAAATTAAATCTAATTAAATTTTAGTTTAAAAATCATATGGGATAAATCAAATTGCAAATATTTAACTATTTAAATGAATCCGTAAATTTAAATCAAGATTTAAATGCCACAATAATTTTAAAATATTTTTCTAAAATACTAATAATATTAATTTCGAAAATAATAACTATTTTTAAATATCTTTTCGAATAATAAAATATATTATATTTAATAATTTCGAAAATAAAAATATATAAATTTAATTTACTGTACCTCATATGCAAGGAATATAAAATAGTTTTCTAAATTACCACTAATAAATAAATAAATAAAGTAATAAGATTTTGGTCATCTCAATAGACAACTTTATGCAAAATACAATACAGTAATTATTATATATATTATTTGAACTATAAAAAAGAAAAAAATGTTTTTCAATAAATATGTACGCTCGCACATATTCGCACTCGACGAGCAAGAAAATAAATTTCGTGCGCGACGTACAATACGACTGCGCGACGTACAATACAAAATTTTAAATCAGTACCAAAATAAATAAATAAAAATAGTAGAAATTTAGGGATTTTACACTGGGTCTCGTGCTGCAGGCAAAACCGACTCCTAGGATTTCGTCCTCTCTCATAAAGGAGATTCATCAAAGCACAAAATCCAAATATTTAATGAACCGACTCTTGGGATTCCCCCAAAAGATGACTTCAAATCATAACGAATCAAGAGAAATTAATACCGCCTACGTGGCAGAGAGAACAGTATGCGGCCAGAAGCGATCCATGCGGCTAGGAAGTCCATGCGGTCAGAATATCCTCTATGGCCAGAAGAGCTTATATATAACCATGCTTCTTATTCAAAGTATTTCAATTTTGCAAATTGAAAACTATGAAGGGGGTCTTGTAGAAGCATGGAAAAGGACAAGAAAAGCCCATGCGGCTCCAAACAGAAGGAGCCTTATGCGGCTCAGAAATCCTTCAGAACTTTATGCGGCTCAGGAATCCCTCAAAACTTTATGCGGCTCAAGAATCCTTCAGAACGTTATGCGGCTCAGAGTCCCCAACAGCTCTATGCGGCTCAGGAAAAGACATATGGCCATACGCCGTCCACTTCTACAGCAGGCCATAAAGCAGCCTCCTAATTAATTGCTCTGATGACAGCTCTGACACAATGAATGACAGCTCTGATGCAATGAATGACTGCTCTGCCATAAAGCTGAAATAATGATGGCGTGCTCCTTGGGAAAAGAAGAAAATCTTCTATAACTGACATGATCCATCGAGTCCCAAGCACCCCTATGCGGCTGTCTTCTTCATACGGCTGCCACCTTCATGCGGCTGCGGCTGTCTCCTTCATGCGGCTGCCACCTTCATACGGCTGTCTTCTCCATGCGGCTGCCTCCCTCATGCGGCTGCCACCCTCATGCGGCTGCTACCTTCATGCGGTTAAGATCGTAGGGGCCACCTGTATGCGGTTCACTTAGAGACCGCACTCATGCGGCTCTGTCAGAACGTCCCACTCACGACAGTCGAGACATGTGGCAATCCTTACGACAGTCGAGACACATGGCGGTCCTCGTAACAGTTGAGACACGTGGCGTTCTTATCCCCCTCGGAGTTACGACTGCTAGCAAATCATAACAAACTCAGATTTGTTACAATCATCATAATTACCCCAAATCAAATCAGATCAGACAAATCAAACACGTGGCAGGAGATCCGAGCCTATCATCACAAATTATGAAAGTTTATGGCAATCAACATTAATTGCCCATAGGATTTGGTGCAATCTACACTAATTGCCCAGATTCGTTGTAATCAAAATTAATGGTCCAGATGATTGGCCGCCGACTTTTTAAGGGGGGAGTCATTATAAACCCTAATGATCACACCTCCATCTCTATAAATAGCAAGGTGTCATTCCCTTGCAAAGTACCTGGAGAGACCGGAGAGAGAGGATTTTCTAGACACCTGGAGATCCCTAAGGCTGAACACACAGGGAGACAAAGGCGCGCACAGAGAATTCTTCCCACGCATCCCGAGAGCATTTTTTTACTAAGAGCCAAGGCTACGTTCGATCGTCCAAGGAGTAAGGCAGAGCTGCCGTCGCTTTCCCGGGCCTCTACCGTCACCCCCCAGAATCAAAAATAAATAATCGTACTTAGATTGATGTACCTAGGTTTTTGTCCCTAGGCTATCTTTGTACGAGCGAGTTTGTATTGTGAGTCTAAGTTCAGTCCTCCTATATAATTGTTCTGTACTTTTACAATCAATGGCAAACAGCTTCGTCTCGAGTTATAGCGTAGACACGGCCCTGAGCATTGGGGCGACGGTCTTGGCCACTCGGTTGTGCGGTCAGTAGAGCCCGAGGTGCTCAGTTTCGGTTCTGATGATGTTGTTGGGGGCGCTGATTTGGCTTCTCCGGACAGTTGTGTGCGATATGGTCCATTCTGCCACACACGAAGCATGCTCCGTTCTTCAATCGGCACTCGTGGCCATGTGCCCCTCTTTGTGGAAGAAATTGTAGACTACTCGATCCTTCATCTGGTTGTCGCCTCCGTTGCCGTGGTTTTGACGCTTGTGTGCATTTTTGCCTCACGTATTACTATAGCATTTATTACTAAAGTGAACAGCGCCAGTAGTAGCAGGAGGATACTCAGACTCCAGACGGAGGACATGGTTAAGTACCTCGCCCATGGTTTTTTATTCATGTACCGAGACGTGAGCACGGATAGTGGAGCGCAGGCCCACTTCGAATCGTCGAGCTCGACTTGTAGAGGTAGGTAGATAGGCTCCAGCAAATTTGGCCAGATTGTTGAATTCGGCCGTATATTATCGTACAGTCATATTCCCCTGCCTCAACTGCATAAACTTGTTTTCTTTTTCCTATTGCACGACTGCGGAATGATATTCTGTCTCGAACGTATTTCTGAATGTAGCCCAGGAGATCACTGCCGTCTCGTCTTCATGTCGAATAGCCCGCTTCTCTACTTTCCACCAATCGTGCACGTTCATTCAAAGTAGAAGCTGAGCACACGTGACTTTCATCGAGTCATCGAACCCCGAAGCTCGAACTTGTCTTCCAGCTCTTCCAACCAGTCGATCGCTACGGAGGGATCTTCTGTGCTGTTGAAGGAAGTGCGACAGCTTTTTGTGAATTTTGACATGTTGAAGTAAGAACTTCTCGGCGCCGCAGGTGAGAGCACTGACGCCTCCGGTTCAGCTTTGTTGGATCGAACCGCAGGCTTGGTCACGACAGGCGTCATCTTTGGATTGTTGTTGACCATGACCGATTGCACGATCTGCTGGTGTGTATTCAGCTGCTGCTGCTGTAGCTTGAATTGAGCCTCGAACTGATTCTCGAATTGGGTCTAACGAGCCTCTGCCTGCTGGCAATGGAGCTCATTTTGACGTTGCTGTATTTCGAGCATCTGCAGCATCCGTTGCATCGGGTCGTCGGAAGGTCCGACTACGGTAGGCATCATCCCCGTTGGGTTGACGAAATGCTCGGGTCTGGAACTACTCGAGCCGTTGGAAGTGCTCGTCTCGTCCTCCGCCCGAGCTCCCGCAACTGTAGAAAAAAGAAAGGCAACTCTCGTTAGTTTCAGAAATGTCCTGGGTTCAGTGTATGGAACAACTCATCTTATCGACACGAGGTCAATGGTTTGAGATTAGAAACTCGATACTAGAGGCCAAGAACGTAAAGCCGTTCTCTGGTACTATTATGTCATGCCTCGATTTTGTCGAATCGATAGTCATCCTCCGGGCATGATGCCGTGCGAAACTGATTTATGATCGTACAAGGCATAGTTATAAGGTAATCCGAGACACAAGATCTAAGAGAGTACACAGACAAATTGAATCACACATTGAGTAAAGAAAAACTTTGATCTTTATTGATAATGAACATCATTTACAGACACCAGTACAGGACTCGTGTCGCGCAGGCTACAACTTGACTCAAGTATAAAAGAGTGCTGATGAGATAGCTGTTCCATACAATGTAGTCATCCCTCAATATACATCAGAGTATTCATGTGACCTGGAATAGAGGGACGCTGGGCCATCTTTTTTTGACTGTCGAGAGCCTTCAAAAGTAGAGTCGCAGAACAAGTCTTCAACGCACGGCCGAAGCTTCAAGATCACAGATGCCGTCGAGCTAGTTGGCACGTCCTTCTTGATTCATGGGACCTGTAAAGAGCGAGGATCAGTACGATCACATGTATTGGCGAATGGCTAATTAAAATCCAAGCTCTGCATTTGATTCAAGAAGTTTTATAAATATGTTAGCTAACTATTTCTGTGATCTTTCTAACCGTCCTGCTCGATTTGTATATTAACATGTTTTAAGAAAGCATATGAAGTTGTATAACATTAAGCAGTTATCATATTCATTCCGTGTCACGTGCATTTGTTAAGCAGTAAAAGGGTGTGAAGGTTACTGGCAATGTCAAGCCATCACGGACTATAGCCGGGTTAGACGATGACCCTTTTGCGGCAGGTAGAGACCCCTGTGCGAAAGTTCCCACCTAACCCACGTCGATGTAAGGCTCGCGCTTGCTATACTCGTTCCTCCCAAGCCGAATCGGTCCCTTGCCCTAGGCAACCGTTCGATAAAACTATACCTTGTCGACAAGTTGTCCAATGACCGTTTTGCTTACTTAGCCGTATCGTTGCGATAAACGTTAATCGATTCATTCATTTCTTTGCATAGGCTAAGTGGAATTGCATAAGGAAGCATGTTTTCTATTTTCAATAACGGCAGTTTGATTGCAAGTGTTTCGTGAAGAATTGTACCACGATTTCTTTGTTTCTATACTATTATGACAAGCATTCAGTTACTTCATATTGATTTCGAAGTAGAGGGACGAGGAGAAGGAGGTCAGCCACTCGCTTTAGACTTGCTTCAAGCGAGCGACCGGTTGGCTGTGCTGATGTTGCCTACGCGATCACTAGCAATCGCATAAGCCACTGATTAGAATACTGTATAATTAAAGGATATGCGAAGCTCAAAAATTCAAGTCACAAAAAATTTATCGGAAAACATTCACGAAAATGCATTCACGAAAACCAAAGCCAAAGCCAAATCAAGTGCGGCATAAAAACCAGATCAACGGAAGGTCTCTCCCAACTCAGCCGTAGAGCCAATCCTCGAGGCGCAACCCGCTGAATATGGGACTTGGTTCCGAAGAAGCCATTCCATAGCATGGAATGGATCTTAATTCAACCGTTCCTGTTCGATCGACTCGGCCAATTCTGTACTATCGGTCACGACCGAATCGATTGTGACAGTGTTCCTTTCTCGCACACCCCGTAGACAAAAATGGGGCACGATGTAGGGACGGGAAACTATACCATAACCAACTAATAAAAAGTTTCATCGTCAAAGCTTAAGGATAGAACTAGCTTATCCTTTCTCGGACGAGAGGGATCGCTCATTTTTGTAGCAGCTTATCCTTTCATTCTAAGATTTGAACTAGCTTTTCAACGTAGGATAAGTCGGACTTCAGTTCCAGCTGGCCAAAATCTACCATGTAGCTAGGGTCGTGACTTGCTTATGATGCCTGATGGTGACTTGCTCATGATGCCTATCAACGACAAGCCTTTAATACGCCTTGGATAATAGGATACAATGTATAACCGACTAACCAAGCCTGGTGGTGTCCTTTTATCATAGAATCAGTGTATTCTAACGGTGCGTACCGACTAACCAAGCCTGATGGTGACTTGCTCATGATGCCTATCAACGGCAAGTTCCTGAAGAAATACTATGTGTAACCTTTTTTAATGTTCACATATGTTCAGTCATGTAAATGTACAGTGCGATGTTTATGTGGTTCAAAAAATTATCTAACTATTATCCGTATTTCAAGAGTCTTGAATACGCCTTGGATAATAGGTCCTCTAAAAAATTTCCCCAGTGGATCATTCCCTTTTTGACTCCGTCCAAACTCGGTTTGACGAAAACAAGTCACGTCCCTATTACCTCTGAATTATTTTTCGATAATTATTTCCCCAATGAAATGATTATGTTTTGCCATGTCCATATAACCTCTGAACAAAGCATTCATCAAGGATAATCACGTCCATACTACCTCTGAATTATCCACTCCCACCTAACATTATATATCTTTCCACTTCCATACTACCTCTGGTCAGATATAGAACATCCTCTGCTATTACGTCCATATTACCTCTATTAGCAGCTTCTTTCAACTTATTATCTATATTCAAAAAACTTTAATATAAAATGAATAATAGGTCCACATCAAATTTCTCCAGCGGAATACCCACCAGAAATATCCCTGCTACATCCACATTACCTCTAGTTCCGATATATCACAAAACCACATTCACTTTGAAAAGACCTTTTATTTTTTACTCTGTCAAGACACGGAAAAAGGGTACAAGAGCCGTGACGGCTAAAAAAAAGAGTTACAAAGAATCTAAGGGATACACAAGCGATTGATGTTGTCCCTTAGAGCCACAATTTCAGCTTCAGACTTTGCGGTAGCTCAACGGTGTGCCTCTTCTTGACGAGCAGCTTCATCCTCAAAAAGGATCAAACTCAGATGCTCTCCCTACAACTTTGTCTGTTGTTCTTCTAAATGGGCAGAAGTGGTGACGCACGTGGCAGCCAAAGCCAAATAATCCTCCTGTTCAGATGTTGCTACCCTCAAGTCGGCTTCCAGTTGAGCGATCATGTTCTGGATCTGTACAACGTGATTATACTTCTCGGTAATTTATGCAGCCAGTTTATTCTTCGAGCCGGCACGTGCCTCATTTGCAGCGTTGAACTGACCATACTGGTCAGCCAATTCGCCAATCTCTCAAACAAGGGCATCCTTCCTCGCCTAGAAAGTGGCCTTTTTCTCCGCAAGATCTATCATCAAAGCCTCATCCTTTGCACGGAACAACAACGTCGGCCTCCGCTGTTTGGCATCCCGGAACCTAGCCACCTGACCCTCCAGGTCATTCAAAACTTTCCTCAGAGTATTGGCCCGCTCTTAATAACTAGTAATGCTCTCGAGGGTCACCACTTGGCATTCGGCAACAGACTTCACAAGGCTAACGGTAGCATTCCGATTCAGGACTCCAAGAAGCTTCACTTTCAGCACAGAGTAGAAAGCTTTGACGACTTTCTGGGCCATCTCGTCATCTTCAGTGGAGGTCGTCGGAGAGGAGGCTTGGAGAGTTTCTTCCATCCTATGAAGGGACACCTGACAAGAAGCCGAACCTGACAGAGAAAATAATATATACATCTAAAAAAAGAGGGAGAGAAATGCGAAAGAGTTATAATTTTGTACCTTCGGTTTGCTCAACTCCAGCCTGAGCTACACCATCAACCTTGGCTTTAGCGAACCAAGAGCAGGCTCAGACTGTTTAAGAAGGACAATATCAAGGCCCTGAGCGGCATCGGACCTGGTTTCTTCCATAATCTCAGCTGGAACAGAAGCAGATTCAGCAACGTCCCCCTCAGCAGGCTGCTCAACCTCTCTTTCTATAGCCGATACCGGCTCACTAATAGCTCCTCCAGCACCAACAAAATTGGAGGAGCCAGGAATAAGTTCTGTCCCTTCCCCAATACCTGGGGCTATCTTCGTGAGTGGTCCCTTCCCTTGTCTACAAGGGAACATACAGTCGTGGTCAGCCTCACGAGGAGCAAACAAAATCGAAGTCAAAAAATCTCATCCGAAGAGAGGCGCAAAGATTATATATACCAACAGAAGGATGAGCCGATTGGATATGGTTTTCGTCCAACTCTTTCATCGCAGTTCCTATTGCAGACATATCCACTACAGATATGTCATAGGAGAGACTGATCTTCTAATCGCCATCATGGTCTGGGCCTTCGCCCTGATCACCCTGTCGCTCAAGTATTACAGTTGAAGAAGACCCGCCCCCATCTATCAGTCGAGGACGAGCAGGGGACTTTGTCGTTACATCCACCTCCTCAGACGAGGAGGCACATGCCTCGGCTGCAACTTCGGGGTCCTGTGCAAAGGACAAACGCAAAGTTTGCCAGGAGGACCTCCTCAAGGGATGCGAGCCAGCACCTACTTCCTTGGTTCTCTTCAGGGCGACAGTTTTCTTCTTCCGCTTTAAGGTTGGCTCCTGGGCCAATTCAGTTGAAGCTTTCATCTTCTGAGGAGGATTGAGAGGAAAAGAGTCATAATCTTTTGTGTCCTCCTTTGGAGACACAGTTGGCTCTCTAAAGATAGCTTTTGGCCGTGATACTACGGCCGGCTTCACAGTGGGAACAACACTCTCCTTCTTACGGCCCTTCGACACCTTTTTTGTAGGAAGGGGGCCAAACCGAGTCCCCAGTATCAAGCTCTATTCACGATCATACCGGGGATAAAAATTATTGATCTGGACATAAAATTTGGCGGCAGCATAGCATAAATGGGTCTCAAGCTTATCCAAGGGCAGAGTGAAGACTACCCCCGTGCACCCGGCACTGTAATACATCCAAGCACGCGCCCCGTTAATTAAGCTGCCTTCGACTCCAAGTGCGGGCTAGCATTCCCCAAGAGGAGCTGGCTGAAGCTAAACTGTCGTACGAAACTGTAGAAGCATGGAAATGAACAGAAAATCCTATGCGGCTCAAGACTAGGAGAGTTTCATGCGGCTCAAAAGTTCATTAGAGTTTCATGCGGCTCAGAAGTTTCCAGCAAGCCACGTGGCTTCATGCGGTTCAAAAAGTCCTTCATAAACCGGCCGTAATTAATTTATGCAGCTGGCTCATTTAATGCCCTGATGCGAAGCGACGGCTCTGACACGAAGGTTTGACAACCCTGACATAAAAGTAAAATAATGACCCTGACATAGTGGCAGGCTCCTTGGGAAGACAAGAAAATCTTTACAGCTGGTACAGTCCACCAACCCCAAAAAGCTCCCTATGCGGCTACCATCCCTCATGCGGCAGCCACTCTCATGCGGCTGCCACTCTCATACGCCCGCCACTCCCATGCGGCCGCTCATCCTATGCAGCTCGGATCATGGGGCCACCTCCCAGGCGGCTGCTACTCCTATGCGGCTCGGATCATGGGGCCAGCCTCATGCGGCTCAGACTAAAGGATTTCCATGCGGTTCAGATAAGGCCACCCTTATGCGGTTCTGACACGAGGCCACACTCATGCGGCCCAACCATGACAGTCCTCCATACGGCTCGCAGCAGTTGGGACACGTGGCGGGAACTAATCGAATCTCAATAATTCATATTTATTGCAGTCGATGAGAAACACGTGGCGGGAGCTAATAGAATCTCAATAATTCATATTTATTGCAGTCAATGAAGGACACGTGGCGGGATTCGATCGAATCTCAATAACTCAGATTTGCTGCAATCAACATAATCGTCCAGATTTGGTCAAATCCCAAACAAGCCAAATTTATTGCTATCATCATAATCATCCAGATTTAATGCAATCATTATAATCTGAATTTATGGCGATCAACATAATTACCCAGATATATTGTAATCGTAACAAACCAAATTTGTGGCAATCAACATAATGGTCCGGGGCTCAGAATCAGCCACGTGGATATACACCTACACCCATGATGCCTATAAATAGCAAGGTGCCATTCTCTTGTTAAAAAAAGGGCACGGAGACATGCACAGAGCCAGAGACAGAGCGATCCACATTCGAGCAAGTGTATTTCTTTTCCGGAGTCGAAGCTGCGTCCGATCGTCTAAGGAGTAAGGCAGAGCTGCCGTCGCTTTCCTGAGCTTCTACCGTTGCCCCCAGAATCAAAAATAAACAATTGTACTTAGATTGATGTACCTAGGTTTTCGTCCCTAGGCTTTCTTTGTACGAACGAGTTTGTATTGTGAGTCTAAGTTCAGTCCGTCCATAAAACTGTTATGTACTTTTACAATCAATGGCAAACATGATGGAGACTCTGCTGGAGACTAACTTCTCTACGGCTGAGGAGTTGGTGATGCAATCGGACGCAGCCAAACTTGGCTCCACTCAACAAATGCTGGTCGCCCGGTTCGACCAGCAGGCATTTGAAGAAATGCTCTCCGACGGGGGCGCTGGCCCGGTCCAGCGATGAGCCTGCACGAAAAAGGCCCGCAGGGAGTGGAGGCCCAAATCATTCGCTCATCCCCAAGCTCTCGAAGGAGTTCTCTCTGTTGCCCAAGGTGGCAGAGAAGACTCTCTTGCGGCCCCACTTCAGACTATAGAGGACTCTGCTGTCCCCAAGTTCGGCAGAGGAAAATACTACGATGCTGGGCTTGCAGAGGCAAAGGGTAACTCTACATGGTCTAGGAAGAAGCCATAGAAGGACGCTAGTCGCATGAAGACTCATGCGGCCACAAAAGCCAGCCGCAAACAGAAGGCTCATGCGGCCAGAGCTGCCAGCCGTATGAAGGATGCTCATGCGACCACTATGACTTCCAGCCGCATAGAAGAGGCCCACGCGACCACTACAGCTCCCAGCCGTATACATACTGCCAGCCGCATGCGGACCGCTTATGCGGCCACAAATACCAGCCGCATGCAGGCAAGCTGTGCGGCTAACAATCTCAGCCGAAGGCCATCTACTTCATGTGGCTCAGGTTCTATCTTCGATCGTCTCTCAGGTGGTCCTGACCCCAGATGCTCTCATGTGCCAGTCTCTGTGGACTCTTTCTACTATGCACTCTCAGTTGCTAGAAAGAAGAAATCTCGGGCAGCGTGGGCTCGCCAAGCTCAGTCAGCTGTCCCAACTTCCGACTATCAGGACATCCTGCTGACTATTACGCGGGCTCCTGATGGAAAGTTGTATAAAACTATCCGTATCCAGCCCCCGGCGGCCAATAAACGGAATAGTTATCAAGAATCTTCCAACAATAATCAGGGGCGAGTACTCTTACTACCCCCACATCAGGGAGCATGCAGGATGCCAACACACTCATGTGCTCAGGTCTCCCGGGCCCACAAAATGAATGACTTGCTCAACGTGATTTATCACAAACGCAAGGAAAGAGACGAAAACTTGGTGTGCAGAGAATCCTCTCGCGAACACCACTGCACTCAAGTCATTGTCAACTATTGCTCCAGTAAGGCGGCCATACAAGAAGACCGGCGATCCATCTTCCAATGATTGAAACACCCAAGCTCAGAAGACGAGGCGCTTCTCGTCGCCTCCTGCAATTCTGCTCTGAAGATCCCTGGCGGCGGAAGTGGGAAGAAAACAAACGTCTCCAGCCCGAAAATCTCAACCAAGAAACTCTCTTCTAAGCGGTTGTCCTCGACCGTTACGGGAGGAGTTTTCCAAGGTACTCGCTCAAAGACGAAATCTGCCACACTTGGAGATTTGCCGTCCACATTTTTGGGAGGCGCCGGAGCCGGAGGTAGCACTCCTTCGAACATCCACGACAATCCGGTATTCCAAGAAGATAATCCAGGGGAAACAGTTACCCCAACAGATGCAGCAGGTTCTGACGTCCCCGAGGACGTCCATAACTCTCAAGACGATGCAAGCTCTGAAGCTGGGGGTACCACTTCTTCTGAGTCCGAACCAGAGGAGAACATGCACACATACCCTGACGACTTTTCTGTACAAGGGTATGACTCATAGGGCACGTCCTCCACCGTTCCTTCCATCTCTCCTCATGTGAGGACGGTGTTCATGACGGACAACAACCAAGACAGTCCCAGTGATCGCCAACGCATCGACACTATGGAGACGATACTGCATGCCTTGGTCAAGTCCATGGACGAGATCAAAGTGGCCCTTCCAACTCTGCAAGAAAGGACGCCTGGCCAAACAAGCTTGGGTCCCACGGTCAATGCAGACTCAAACTCGGCTGCACCAAACCCGGACGACAATCCTCCGATAACATTGGCTTCCACTGCTGCAGACGAGGCCAGGGAGGCGAGACGAAAGGTCCAAGAGCTCCGGGCCATGTTCCACACCCGAAAAACTTGCCAGGACCTCCGGATACGACAACCGTATCCGGCTGCATGGAGAGATGTTCCCTTTCCACCAAGATATAAACCATTCAACATCAATCCGTATGATGGGAAGACATCTGCAAGCAAGTACATCACCTACTTCGAAGTCACAACCAACCATCTGCCTCATGACGACGTCATCCTTATACGGTTGTTCATTGGATCGTTGGAAGGGGTCGCCTTCGACTAGTACCGCAACTTGTCGGGCAAATGCATCCATTCCTTCGCTGGCTTCAAACGTATATTCCTGAAGAGGTTCTATGAAGTAGGACAAGATGTGACAATGTCCACTCTCATGGACGTTGTTCAAGGAGAAAAGGAGCTGACAAAGAACTATATCGAGCAGTTTCGTCAAACCGTGATGAAGTTGCCTTCCGGTAACCCTGATTCCTCCTTAATTAAAATTTGCCAAAAGAGGCTGCTCCCCACAATTAGCCTCTGGATGGGCGAAAGTCAGTTTAAGGATTGGAAGACTTTCACTATCAGTGCCACTAGCGCAGAAGACAAGTTGAAAAAAGCTTGCCAACTGGGATTGCACGTCTCGGAAGGAGAGGACAAGAGAAAACGCCCTAACACCAACAACAGCAATGGTGGTAACCCCTCCAGCAATCGAGACAACAAAGGCAAACAGGCTTTGGTGGCCGACATATCTCCGAAGCCTGAACCGAAGCCGGCAGAGAAGCAGTGGCCTCAGATGACCTACTCCTTCGAGGACGGCCATGTCAAGCCTATCTTGGATATGCTCATACAAGGAGGTCGAATTCAGCTCCCTCCTCCAAGACGTAAACCTCGTCCTGCGGAGATGGAGAGCCCCAAGTACTGCCACTACCGTCGCTATATCCACCATGCTACACAAGACTACTACCAACTGAAGTGATACATCCAGCATCTCATCGATTCTAAGGCCTTGGCTATTGATTTCGAAGAGGTGACCGTAGCAGCCAATATGGTGTCAGTACAATTCGACAGCTTCCCTCCGACAAAGACTCAAGATGGTGTAGTACCCGTCTCCAGAGCAAAGATGGAGGTCGCTAACCTTCCACCTCCTCGAGACCAGGCTGCTGGTCTAGTACCCCTTACCACATCACGAAGGGAGGTTATGTGGGTCCATCCGGACCTGGTACCTGAAGTGACTCAGTCCGCATCGCCCTCTACTAGCAAGAAGAAGAGTGGGAAAGTAAAATCATGCCGCACAATCTCGGCAGAGGTCGAAGAAGCTACGGCTGTCATCTCCCGGTCGGGTGCACAATCCCAACCTACACCGGGTAACTCGGCTGAAGATCATCAACCAGCTACCGCTGATGCTCCAGGACCTTCTCAACCTCCGACGACCAACAAGCCTAGGCCGAAGGAGACTCGCTTTGACAAACCGCTCCGAAGAGAGACGCCTCATGGGCTGGAGAGGCCCTCCAACTTTGACATCTTGGCACAATTAGCCAACACAACGACCAAATTGTCGCTATACGAGCTCCTGAGACTCTCCAAAGATGTTCGCATCGCGCTGAGCGAGGCACTCCAGAATGCCGACGCATATCTGGCTCAGTCCAATCTCACCGGGGAGAGCTCGCCAGCAGATCTCCAGGACAAAGCTTGCACAGGCACAATACCCAACATCATCTTTACTCCGTAGGATATGCTTATTAAGACCAACCTGCAGATCGCCCTCTGTATTATACTGGGTACATTGGCGATATCAAGGTGGATCGGATGCACATTGATCCCGGTTCTTCCATAAGCATCATTCTGAAGAGTCTGCTACACCATCTGTGCATCCCAATGCATCGCCTGACACCGACAAGCACCACCATTAGTGGTTTCAATTCAGGCAGAAGCTATCCGATCAGAAATATTCGTCTGAAATGCCAAATCGGCGATCTTCAATCAGAAGTGACCTGTTATGTCATAGATACGGATACTTCCTATAATATTCTCCTGGGACGCCCTTGGATACATGATTACATGATCGTGCCTTCTACACTACACCAGTACTTCAAATACGTCGATAAGCACGGCTTCATGAGGACAGAATTTGCTGACATTGATCCCTTTAAAGGGGTCGAATCCTACTACTCTGACTCATGCTTATACGAGAAGTCAAAAAGGTACCTTGTCGAAGAAGATACTCAAGCTCCAACTGAGGCGGCAACTGGATCGAAAGAACCTCTGATGATCCACCTCTAAGCCCGTAAACCTGGCAGAACTGCACCACTTACAGCCACTCTGCGTAAGGATGCAATTAGCCTCTCTCCACAAGAGGGGCAGATGATAATCCGGCTGCCAAGGACTGACCAAGCACCAAGGCCCACGACAGAGCCACTGACAATCAGGCTGCCTAGAGCTAGCCAGCAACAAACTGTGGAGCTCAATCCCTCCGTCAAGCCGATGACGATTCGCCTTCCCAGAATGAATCGGCAGCCGAACGCTAAGCCGGGGACTGCTAGCCAGCCAACAACTCCCCGCCTAGCTCCGAACACCAAACTGGGGGTCGCTAGTACGCCAACGACTCTAAGTTTTGCTTTACCTATGGAGCCACTGATGATTAAGCTGCCCAAGTCATCCTCTCAGTCTTCAGTGACACAGGGTGTAGATGAAGAAAAATCAGAGCTGATCAAGTATGTGGCTGCTCACACTGGTGTTCCATTCGTAGATGATGTAATCCCACTGAAAAAGATACCTTAATTTATCAATAAAGGGCTATCTTTGAACTATCTCGCGCTTAATAAGCTTTGTACAATGTATGCTATGGAACACGGTATAGGCACCCACCTACACACACAGGTGACAAATGTCTACACCGTAAACCAACTTACTCCAGTGGAAGACGCTTACTACATAATCGAGGGAGAGGATCATCCAATCATCTTTGGCCGAAAGAATGATCCACAACCCTTCAGGATAGAAGAAGTTGAGCTCGAGCCCGACACTAGGAGACTGCCCCTTTATCTGTATAGCTCCTGATCCAAGTACCTCATGCAAAAACAGGGGTATAATCTAGAAACAACGCCAGGCTTGAACTACAACACTGGACGGCGATTACCCTTACAATTACCGGTCCCATCTGGAAAACCACGAGATTACTACAACAAAACCAGATGTGGGCTAGGTTATGTTACACCTGCAACGACCCCTGAAAGTTCAGATGAGGAATGCGACTGGCATTCACACTCAACCGGATCACCAACTTCCGATTCAGACGTCAGTATTGGGGACATGCTCAGGCAAGTCTGATCCATCAATATGGCATTTGCCGACGCCTACGAAGAAGATGAAGACATTCCTGAACTTCTTGAGTTAGAGGCGTGGGCACAACAGCTAGATGCGCAATAGGAGAAGTGGTTCGAACAAAGAGAGCCTCCCACCGAAGATGAAGTTGTACAAGTTGATCTCGGTGATGAGACCTCTCCAAAGCCCATCTTCGTCAGCAAGAATCTGACAGACGAAGAGCGAGAATTGCGACTGTAACTCGTCAGAGAATACATCGACGTGTTCGCCTAGAGCTACGAAGACATGCCAGTTATGAACCCAGAGGTTGCACTTCATAAACTCAATATCCGCCAGGACGCAAAACCGGTCAAGCAACAGCAACGACGGTTCCGCCCCAACATCATGAATGCCATTGAAGCTGAGGTCAACAAACTAATAGCTAGCGGCTTCATCTGCGAGGAACAACATCCAGACTGGGTAGCCAATATAGTACCAGTCCTCAAGAAGAATGGAAAGATCCGAATCTGCATCGACTTCTGGAACCTGAATGAGGCGTGTCCTAAGGATGAGTTCTCCCTCCCTATCACAGACATCATGACTGACAACACCTGCGGCTTCGAGCGTGTGTCATTCATGGATGATTTTTTGGGGTACAACCAAATCAAGATGTTCTCTGATAACGAAAAGTATACAACATTCTGAACAACAATTGGCACATACTGCTACACAGTCATGTCTTTCGGTTTAAAGAATGTTGGCGCCACCTATCAAAGAACTATGAGCGTCATCTTTAGAGACCACTTGCACAAGATAGTGGAATGCTACGTCGACGACATCACCGTCAAGAGCCGCTGTAAGGAAGATCATCTGCAGGATCTGAGGACAGTGTTCGACCTGATGCGAGCGCACAATTTGAAGATAAATCCCACAAAATCCTTCTTGGGCATATCCAGCGGGAAGTTCTTGGGTTTCATCATTACTTCCCAGGGTATCCATATAGATCCTGAGAAAATGAAGGCAATCATGGAGATGGGTCCCCCAAGAAATCTCCGTGAACTACGAGGCCTTCAAGGGAGGCTGGCCTACATCAGAAGGTTTATCTCTAACCTCTCCGGACGATATTTTCAGCCATTCACCCACCTCATGAAGAAGGGCATTTTATTCATATGGGATAAGGAATGCCAGCACGCCTTCGACAACATCAAAGAATATTTGTCGAACCCTTCAGTCCTGGTGGCCCCAGTTGCCGGAAAGCCATTCTTGCTCTATGTGCGAGCTATGGAGCATTCTCTCGGTGCTCTACTAGCACAAAACAATGATGTAGGTCATGAGCAAGCTATATACTACCTCAGTCGAAAGATGATGGGGCCAAAGTGCAGATACACTGTCGTAGAGAAAGGGTGCCTTGCTCTAGTGTTCGCCATTCAGAAGATGTGATACTACGTCACGGGACAAACCATACACGTGATATCATGAGTCAATCCTATCAGGGTCCTCATGACCAAACCAGGGGCACTCAGCTCTCACCTTGCTACCTGGGCAATATTATTGTCTCCATATCATATGATCTTCGTCCCACAGAAGGCTGTTAAAGGTCAAGCTCTGGCAGACTTTTTAGCAGCCCTTCCAGGCTCGGAAATAACCAAAATATACGAAGAGGTTCCAAATGAGGTCGCCAATTCAAATGCGGTCTCCCATAATGCCATCTGGCGAATGTTCTTCGACGGCGCTTCGAGAACTGGGCCCAAGGGCAACATCGTCGCTGGCGTCGGAGTCGTGCTGGTTTCTCCCTCCGGGCTAGTAATCAATCGGGCTTACTCCCTCACGGAGCCCTGTTCAAACAATGTGGCCGAGTACAACGCTTTGGTCATTGGCCTCCGACTTGCAAAGGAGCTGGATGTAGAGTATCTGGAAGCATACGACGATTCACAGTTAATCGTCAATCAGATCTGGGGTTCATACGAAGTTCGCCATGAAGATATGATCCCTTATCACCAAATAGCAATTGACATCATCTCGTCCTTGGAAGGATTCTTCATAGAACATGTTCCCAGACTCCAGAATATTAAAGTCGATGCCTTAGCAGGCCTAGCCGCTTCCCTAGCAGTACCGAATCAGGCTCATCATCTGGTTGACATAATAGGCCGTGAATTGGTTTGTCCCAAGAATAATGTTCAACATGTTGAGAGTTACTCCGCTCTGACAGTCGATGAAGCACCAGACTGGAGACAACCATTAATCGACTTCGTGGTCTACGACATTCTGCCAGAGAATCTGAAGGAAGCCACTTCTATCAGAAGACGTTCCCTCTGATTCTTTTACGATACAGAGACAAAAATGCTGTATCGGCGATCGTATGATGGATTACTTCTTCGGTGTCTATCAAATACAGAAGCCAAGGAAGCTGTACGCGAAGCTCACGACGGTGTCTGCAGTGCCCATTAACCTGGCCCAAAATTGCAAGACCGCCTTCGCGAATGGGCTATTACTAGCCTATGATGGTTGCAGATGCAATAGACTATGCACGAAAGTGCAAAGCCTGTCAAGTCCACGCAGATTTCATCTACCAGCCATCTGAGTTTCTACATCCGACGGTGGCATCCTGGCCATTTGAAGCATGGAAAATGGACATCATTGGTCCAATCACTCCACCTTCATCCAGAGGATACCTTTTTATACTCGCAATCACAGATTACTTCTCCAAATAGGCGAAAGCTGTTCCGCTTACAGAAGTAAAGACATCAAACGTGATCAGCTTCCTCAAGCATCACGTAATCTACCGCTATGGACTGCCCCGAAGGATCATCCACGACAATGGTCCGCAGTTCTCATGCTACGCCTTCTATCGATTCTGCGATAAACACCGAATCCAGAATGTTGCTTCAACGCCGTACAATCCTTCGACGAATGGGTTGGCAGAAGCATTCAATAAAACTATAATCAAGCTGCTCAAGAAGTTCGTGTCCTCAAACAAACACGACTGGAATGAGAAACTTTACGAATGCTTATGGGCGTACCGTACTCCAATACGGACGGCCACTGGGAACACACCATTCTCTCTAGTGTATGGGAGTGAGGCAGTTCTTCTACTAGAAACTCAAATCCCCTCGCTCTGCGTCGCCCTCACCTACCGATTGACGATGGAGGATAATTATCACCGTCGATTACAAGAGTTGGAGGCTCTAGATGAGAAGCGCCTGTTAGCTCAACAACGAATCGAGCTGTACCAAGCACGTATCTCGGAAGCTTTTAATAAGATGGTTAAAATTAGGACATTCCAAGTGGGTGATCTTGTTCTGGCAGTTCGGAGGCCGATGGTTATGACTCACAAAACCGCCGACAAATTCCAGCCAAAGTCGGATGGCTCATTTGTCATCGAGGCTGTATTCTCCAATGGTGCTTACTACCTCGTAAAACAAAATGGAGACTTGCTCATGTTGCCCATCAACGGCAAGTTCCTGAAGAAGTATTATGTCTAAAACGACATCCTCCAAATCCTAGGTTGTTGAGTTATGTACCCTTTGGTACCGCTGAACTCACACTCTGACCCTGAATCTCCCAGATTGTTGAGTTATGTACCCTCCGGTACAGCTGAACTTACATTCTGACTTCAAATCTTCTAGATTGTTGAGTTATGTACCCGCAGGTACCGCTGAACTTACACTCTAGTCACTCTAGATGAATCTATATTGCATCTTCTAGGTAGTAAGTCACATATGATCATACCTCTGAACTTTCTTTCTAAAAGAGCTCCCCCCTCATGATCCAATACCCGCACTTTTAGTGCATAAAAAGGGTAACAGATCCACAAAATTCTCGAAACAACCACGTCGATGTTACCTCTGAGTTGTTTTCACTTCCATCAAAAACAAACCGCCCCTCACGTAGAACTTCCATGTCCTTATTACCTCTGAGTTGTTCTATGTACCCCTTCATAGAGACCACTCCTGCCACGTCCTCATTACCTCTGAGTAGGAAGGCTCCATCGAAGAAACCCTCATATTTACCACGTCCTTATTATCTCTGAGTAAGTATGTTGGATTTTCGCTCGACTTATTATCCGTACCCAAGATCGGAGTACGCCAAGGATAATAGGCCCACAAATGTCCTCTGTTGACCACAAATGGTGTACTAAGTACATGTCCCTCATTTCTAATCATGTCCCGGGAGCCCAGCTGCTCTATGGCATTCTTTCCTCCGATACCAGGAACGTCCATGGCCACTTTACTGCAGAATTGTTCTAAGTATCCCCATCAAACTTGTTATCCGTACCAAAAACTAGGGTATGCCAACGGTAACAAGTCCACAAATAGTCCCCCAATGAGGCAAATACCACAACACCACAAACACGATACGCAATACAAATGAAGGGTAAAATAAAATATACTCTTTTATTTGTAAGTCAGAAGTACTACATGTTCTGGGACCATGTCCCTCTCAAGAAGGAATAAGAAAAGAACATAAAGAAAAGAAGGAAAAGGTCGACTATGGTTCGGCGATACATAATTCCATAAGACGGTCCCTTAGCAAGACAGTCGACCGCTCAAACCTCTGCTTGGCCCAGTGCTCGGCCTCAAGAGTCAGCCGCTCTACATCTTCCCAGTGCGCATGAGCCCATCAACCATCCTCAAGCTTCTTCAGAGCACGCTCCAGGCTAGCGGAAGCTCGGGTGACCTCTTCGGCCTCCTGAATGATCAGCTTTTTATTCGTACGGGAAGCTTCGAGCTCAGATTCCAAGAAAGCCAGCTTTCTCTGGAGCTCAAGGATATGCCCTCTTGTATCAATTATTCCAAGGGAGGCGGCCGCATCCCAAGCCACACAATCTTCGCTCCTACGGCTCAGCTGGTCATACTGGAGAGCGCCGAGGTCCTTCATTATAACCGGCTTAGACTTATCTCATGCAGCCCTTACCTTCTCCAGGACAGTGGTGAGGAAGTCACGCTCTTGATCTATGGCTGCAGACAGATCAGCTTGCCGCAGCACTAGAAACTGGGCCACGAGCTGATCAGCCTCTAGCAATTTAGGCTCCAGAAGCGCAACTATCCCCGCTCCACCAGGGAAGGTTTTAAGAATTTTAATTTGGCTACGAGCACATTGTCAGGCCAAGGCAAAGGGGGTCCCCCGCTCCACAGCAGCTTTGACCCCTCTCTTCAAGTGGCAGTAGAAACTGTGAACCACATCCTGTGATGCCTCATCCAGAACTTTCGTAGAGGACGACGTCAAAAGAAGTGTAGCTGGCAGTGTCAAGGAGACGCATCAGAACTTGCCACCCATGCCACCAGGGAAACAAATTTTGAAGCAAAATGACGCTTGGATAGCAGCTAACTCCTCCTCCGCGGCCCGAAGAACCTGGATACTCGACAAGGCGAGAAGTCGACCCCCGAAGCCACATGAGCAGAGGAGGACGCAGGGACCATTGCTCCTTGCCCCGGCTGTGCCACCATCTGATCTCCCGAACTTGATCCAGTGGGAAGGCCTCTCAATATAAGTTGGAAGGGGAGGGGGCACACTTCCTTCCACCAGGTCCCTGCTGGCAGAGCCTTCCATGACAATATCCGTCATTGACAGTGAAGAGGCAGGACCTGTATATCCAGAGCAACCATCAATCAGCCTAACCCGAAGGATGTGATGATAGAGCAAATGAGCCTCCTCACTAGTCAAGATTTGGCTTACCTTACCAGAGGAAGGGTTGTGGAGGCTGAGGTTCGCTCACATCTGCCGTAGTCCCCTCACCAGCAACCTCCAAGCCGAACTCAGCTGGTTCCTCTACCCCAGCCATCCCGGAAGGGGATACGACTGGATCAGCGTCACCCTGCTGGAATTCAACAGTCTCAGGGATGGGTTTAGCGGAGCCCCCGTTACCCTGGGTCGAGACCTCAACAACGTGAGATCCCTCAGCCGCCGTCGAGAGAACCCCGACAGAAATAATCTCGGCACATATGTTACTAATCAAAGTTGTCAGGACCGGATCGACTTCAGAAACCATAACCGTTTTCGAGAGTCCGACTCTTCTGACGCCTACAGAGAAGAGAAAAATGATTAGATCATAGTTCAGGAAAAAAAAAAACTAAAGAAGGAGATGGTCGTAATTCAATTTACCTCCAAAATAGCGTCATTACCTTCGCATCTCTCCTTAATGAGCAGACCACGACGTCTTACCGCAGCCTGTTTCACGAAGAAGGTTATACCGCCAATAGACTCACGCCTGCCTTGCTTGAATAAAGGGTCAGGCGCAACAGGCGGCTGATCTGCCACCACCTTATCTGGCACAACAGGCGGCTGATCTGCCACCACCTCACTTGGCACAACAGGCGGCTGATCCGCCACCACCTCTTTCGTAGGAGGGAGAGAATTATCGACATCATGATCATCATCCTCTTCGTCCGTATTTGTCGACTCCGAGTCAGGCACATGAACCGTATTTGCCCTCCTCTTTCTCGTCTTAGACCCCTTGGGCTTCTCCTGCCAAGCCAGTACCCACAATAAAGCTGGTACTCGGGTCAAAATTAACGGGAGGCTTGCTCGCCGTAACTATGGTATAGGGCCGCCATATACAAAATCTCTCCCTGGCGCCTCAGCCTCAGGAACCGAGAAGCTGGTTCGGGTATGATCCGTATCATAATAATGCCATGCCCTGATACCGTCAAGGACGCTACCTTTCAAAGCCCAGGCATGAGTTGGGACTATCAAAGAATAGCTGGCTATACCTGAACTGGCGGGAGAACCTGCTGGGCAAGTAGGGCTCCAGGTAGACATTATTGCGGTTACGATATACTAGGTGCGCTAGGACGGATATTACGCAACCAAAGGAGCATCTTCTAGGGCAAGAGGTGAGGAGGCCCGGTACCATCAATATGTACACCCCTCACTTCTTCAACGGTAAAACGAGGAACAAACACAAAAAAGTCGTATCTGTCCACTCTCGCCAGCACCCTCCGACAAGCTGGCATAGTGATGCACTCCCAGGGCTGATGGTGATATTAGAAAATGAAAGCATCATCAGCCGTAACGCCGTCTTCTGCTCCGGGCCTCATCAAAGACCGGCAGTGCATCAACAGCCACTCCATCAAATAATGGTAGGGCAGCTCTATGCTGCTCAAAATCCATCGCCGTGTCACGAGCGATGACCTTGGATGAGAAGGCACGAAGGCCATGGTGTATGCTGTACACCATGGCCGGAAGAAGGGCCAGTCTGGCCCCAAAGACCAGCTTTACGGTAGGGATGATAAAGTGGCGGCTGATCCTCTCAATGGAAGCTGCCCCTCCTAAGACCACGCAGTTTCGTAGTCACACCATCAGGAATCCTGCTAGGCGCGCCTTCTCTGACAGCTGCTGAGTACCATGATAAAAATAACTAAAGGAATCAATTTGACTCCTAAATATGTCGCCCGTGGACCTCGATCTCTTGGCAGTCGATGCCAGTTTTTGTACCTCCTCCTGGGTTTGAGGATCTCGGAAAGAAACCCGGCCTAAGACACCTAGTATAAAAAGGTAGAAGACCCAGGACCTGGTATGAGGAGTGCTCCCTTCCGAGCTACCATCTTTCTTGATAGACGCTGGTGACAGGTATTGTGGTGATACAATAATTCCCTGTATACAGCAACAAAGCCCGGGAACTGTCGATCCAAATCCTCGAACTCTTCGTTCGTAGGGGTGTACACTTCAAAGACTTCGTCCCCGCAGGGCAGCTTGGAAATGACGTGCATCTCGTGGAGAGCGAGTACCAGCTCCCCTCCAGGTGTGAAGAAGGTTCCCGTCCACCGGTTGTACATCTCCAAGAGAGCCATGAACAACGAATTATTTATGTGACAGGTGCCCCGAATGGCATAGTAGAGGCCGATCTCACGCAGGGGAGTCTCATACTTCCGCAGAATCCACGTGGTCAAGTTGGCCTATGCAGGATCGGGTTTATCCAGTTCAGCAGTGCCAATCGGCCGACGCGGTAGGACCCCTTCCGAACAATGCTGGTGCAAGAAGGTGTCAGCTTGAGAGAACGTGAAATTGGGACCCAATACGTTTATGAAGGTACCTGAAGCCAGTCCCATCACGTACCGACTGACCAGTTCCCTCCTCGCATACACTGACCCTAAATTTCTGTTGTAATGGATGTTACCCACAATCATCCCCGACCTGCTTGGAGTCAAGGAGTCCACCATCTTTATGTCCATCGGTAACATGTTGAACCATGACAGAGGAAAATGACGCTCCATAGGAGGGATATGGATCGCCATCCCATGAAGAGTAAAATCCTAACTCTCGGATATATCCAGCACTCGGGGGTTCTTTACAGTCAAAGCATCCCCGAAGAGGAACGCCGGCTTCAGGTCTTTATGCGGTTCAACTCACAAAGTGCTTATGCGGCCGCAAGACGACTCTCATACGGCTCGGACATGGGGTATACCCCCATACGGTTCGGACATAGGATGCACATGCGGTACACATAGAACAGTATGCAGATTCATGAAGATGAAGAAGGTCGCTGCATAAAATATGCGACATAGCCATGATAGTTAAAGTTTTGAGTTCGTGCAATTTCTGTCGAAACCCTTACCAGCAATGGCGGGGTGAACGTCGGGATGAACTTCAAGCGTCCGCAGTCAACGTAGAAGCCACTCTCTTACCCTTCGCCGCAGCCTTGGAAGTCTTGGGGGCCATCGAATGATCGAAGAAGAAGAAGACGGCAGCCTAGGGCAAGAGAGATTCGAATAAAAGAAGAAAGTAAAGAGTTTTTCTAAAAAGATTACTCTTACTTATAGGCAGACAGGGGGCTCATAGACCGAGGGACGCTTCGATCCGTGCGTCACCTAAAGAACAAAATCGACGCTTCGGTCATCGAGGCAAATCTGACCCTTGGGACCCTACCCCAAAAAGCGGCTTCAAATCCGAAACAAATTCAAGACAAAATCAAGGGTCATTAAGGGAGACGCATACGTGGCAGAAAGGACAGCATGCGGCCAGAGCGGTCCATGCGGCTAGAAAGTCCATGCGGCCAGGAAGGCTATACGGCTAAGAAGTCCATGCGGCCAGGCAGTCCATGCGGCCAAGAAAGCCATGCGGCTAAGAAGTCCATACGGCCAGAACATCTTATACGGCCAGAAGAGCTTAGGTGGGCATAGCCATGCTTCTGATTCAAAGTATTTTAATTTTACAAATTGAAAACTTTGAAGGGGGTCTTGTAGAAGCATGGAAATGAACAGGAAATCCTATGCGACTCAATACTAGGAGAGTTTCATGCGGCTCAAAAGTTCATTAGAGTTTCATGCGGCTCAGAAGTTCCAAGCAAGCTACGTGGCTTCATGCGGTTCAAAAGGTCCTTCACTAAACCGGTCCGTAATTAATTTATGCAGCTGGCTCATTTAATGCCCTGATACGAAGCGACGGCTCTGACACGAAGGTTTGACAACCCTGACATAAAAGTGAAATAATGACCCTGATACTAGTGGCAGGCTCCTAGGAAGACAAGAAAATCTTCACAGCTGGCACAGTCCACCAACCCCTAAAAAGCTCCCTATGCGGCTACCATCCCTCATGCGGCAGCCACTCTCATGCGGCTACCACTCTCATGCGGCTGCCACCTCCATGCGACCGCTCATCCTATACGGCTCGGATCATGGGGCCACCCCCATGCGACTGCTACTCCTATGCGGCTCGAATCATGGGGCTACCCTCATGCGGCTCAGACTAAAGGATTTCCATGCGGTTCAGATAAGGCCACCCTTATGTGGTTCTGACACGAGGCCACACTCATGCGGCCCAACCATGACAGTCCTCCATACGACTTACAGTAGTTGGGACACGTGGCAGGAACTAATCGAATCTCAATAATTCATATTTATTGCAGTCGATGAGGAACACGTGGCATGAGCTGATCGAATCTCAATAATTCATATTTATTGCAGTCAATGAAGGACACGTGGCAGGAGTCGATCAAATCTCAATAACTCAGATTTGCTGCAATTAACATAACCGTCCAGATTTGGTCAAATCCCAAACAAGCCAGATTTATTGAGATCATCATAATCATCCATATTTAATGCAATCATTATAATCCGGATTTATGGCGATCAACATAATTACCCAGATATATTGCAATTGTAACAAAACAGATTTATGGCAATCAACATAATGGTCCGTGACTCAGAATCAGCCATGTGGATATACACCTACACCCATGATGCCTATAAATAGCAAGGTGCCATTCCCTTGTAAAAAAAAGAGGGCACGGAGATATACGTACAGAGCCAGAGATAGAGCGATCCACATTCGAGCAAGAGCATTTCTTCCTCGGAGCTGAAGCTACGTCCGATCGTCCAAGGAGTAAGGCAGAGCTGCCGTCGCTTTCCCGAGCCTCTACCGTCATCCACCAGAATCAAAAATACTGAAAAGATGCCCACAACGTGGGTCAGCACACATCATGTACTGGCGAGCGGCTCTTCGCAGAAACTCACAAATATCTGCACTAATTCAACATGTGAAGCTACAAATTTACTAGTGCTCTTTCTACTTGTCTAGGTTCTTTTTAACAATTCATAAGAAACAATGACTAGTAGGATAATCATAACCAACGCCGACAGTCATCCCTGCACAAAACAGGTTAGCATAATTTGCATATGATATAAAAGCATACTGTTGAATTCTGTATCTTTTGTTAGGTTGCAATGCACTCTGATTTCATAAATGCAACTAACTATATGTTGGTCCACGGGTCGTTTCCCGTGATTAGCCGCTGTGACACATGGGTTCAGCTCGTCGCTAAGGACATTGATGCAACACCCGAGGCCCTTGCACCTCATAGTGTCTAGATAATCTCCCCCAAGGCCGAGCGATTCCACGTGCCCCCAAACCCGCTCGAGAGATCTAGTTTCCTTGTATACAAGTTGTCCAGGACCTATGCATACTCTATAAGGCGACTGTTAGGTAACACATGTACTTATGCTTTGCTTTGGTTTATGACAGAGCTTGCAGCTCCTAGCTTTGGGACAATTCTGTTACTGTGGCAATGTATACAAGTTCGTCTGTACACATCTAACATTTGAAGCATATTCATAGGCAACATATAAAGTGACAACATAAAATCCAGCATATGATTCAATTCATTATCTTCTCTTTATCTTTTGTTATTAAGGTATTGTTGATCACAGGGACAAGGCAACAGAGTGGACTAGAGATCATTTTTATTAGGGCGTACAAATAAATGCAAGCCCGGTTAGAGCAACTCACCAAGATGAATCTTAGTTGAGAGAAGGAGGGACTTCATACGCCGTTTACGAACAATTCACGTGGCCTACATTGGCACCAACAGTTGATTAGCATACTTCATCTCTTTCTCTCAAGATTTGGAATGATTGCAAAATGCGATGAAAGCGAACAATGAAAACCAATCATCGAAAACTAACACGAAAACGCATTCATCAAAACCAAGCAGCGAGAGAAAACATTCAGCAAAACTCTTGGATTCATTTCAATAGAAGCCAATCCATCAATTGGAATGGTTCATTGCATTTCATCCGTGATCAATCGATACTGGCAAGGTTTTCTCCTAAACACTCAGTTCAAGACTGAGCCAGCAAGCCGTAGGTATTACATAGTGGACCGCGAGGAGCGAGGCACTACATAATAACCCACTAAGAAAAAGTTTTGTCCTTCAAAACTTAAGATACAAACTCACCTCCACTTTCTGGATCAAGTAAGGTGGAGAGATTGTAGACGCACGTTGTCACCGTATTGGCACTCCGCAACTGCTGATTGTGCAGATTATCTCGGGGCGGCGGTGGGCCTGGCAGCTGCCCACGCTCCTCTGTGTCATCTCTATTACGATTTTTCTTTGGGCAGAATCTGACGGCGTGACCCTGCTAGCCACAACCGAAACAAGCTTTGCTCAAGGAATGACATGATTCCTTTGTGTGGCCCTTCATGCCACAGAAGCTGCATTCGAAAGCTTTCGTGCGATAATTATCTATGGTGTGGCCCTGACGGCCGCAGTATCCGCACTCTACTGTGTTGCAGATATCCCCCTCTGTTTTTTTTTCGCCGTCATGGTATCTTTTTGTAGGCTGATTTCGACCGTACTGAATCTTTGTTGACGCTTTCCTCAGGCTGAATTGTTCCACCTGTAGCACCGTCTCAAAGGCCTGAGAGTACGACCCTTATTCTCGATTCAGCACACTCAGTTGAATGTCATCATTCAGACCTTCAACGAACCGATCTATGCGAGTCTGTTCCGTGGGAAGCATAATAGTAGCAAAGTTTGCCAACTTAGCAAATTCAGATTCATAGTCCTCCACGGACATATTCCCTTGTTTCAATGTGATGAAGTCATGCTCCATCTTCTTGCTCATGGCTGGAGGCAGATATTGATCCAGAAATGCCTTCTTGAACGAGGCCCATGAGATCTTCCCATTTCTAGCCGTTGTGAGCAGCGTCGGCTTTTTCGCCTTCTACCAATCCTTTGCCCGCAGCCGTAGGAGCAGAACGGCACAAACTTCCTTTTTGCTACTTGGAACTCCTACGAACGCGAACAGACTCTCCATTTTATCGATCCAGTCCATCACCTTGTCGGGTGACATCCTGCCTTCAAATTCTGGAGGTTTCGCGTCTAAGAAGTCCTTTGGCCTAAAGGAAGTGTGCCTTTGCGCTGGCTGGGGCTCGTCACCCTCTACGGGCTCAATCTCGGGCATTCCCGTTGGTTTAGCCGCTGCGGTGGTACCTCGATTTGCCGCAAGAGCCGTGACAATTTGAGTCAAAGACTCCAACTATTTCTGCTGTGCCTCTATTTGGGCCTGTTGTATTTGATTGCGTTCCTCATTGTCCTGCCTTTGCAGTTCCAACAATGTCATGATCCGTTCTATAGGATCTGTCGAGGAAGCTGGTCGAGTAGGGGCCATTTCTCTACAAAAGAGTATAACTTCTGTCAGTCTCATAAAATATTATGGACTTATTGTATGGGACATTGGTTTTTCATAACTCAAAATTGGGACTCTTTTAAAAGCCATCAAAATACTTTATATACTTTTTCGAAAATAATATTTGCAAGAGGCCAAGGACGTAAAGTCGTACTCTGATACCACTTTGTCACGCCCCGATCCCGCTAGGGTCGTCCGACTTGCCTGGATCCCTGCGGGATCGATCGTCCTCGCTAAGGCGTGATGCCGTGCAAGCCTAAGTTGCGCTTGCACAAGGCCATGTACCTGCACAAAACAACTAGTCAAGCAAAAACACACGCACGCACCCATTAGTTAAGCAAAACATACGCACGCACCCATTCATTGCAGAAAACCAAATATTGGACACAGAGATTTAAATGGAAATACTTTTTTATTCGTAAACTTGATAAGAATACAAGTACAAAGCTTTGTGAACTCAGATTTTGCTTTATATTGGCTACATGATTCTCTTTGAAACTCTCTTTGAAAATAGCCACAATGCCCATACATGATATCCCTTTATTACAAGCTGGAATTGAAAGACACCTTCAAAGGAAATGAAAACTTGAAACTTGACTGGAAAGAAAATGAAGCTTCGAGGCAGTCCACAGCTCTACTGGGCTAGACAAGCTTTAGTGCCTCTTTAAAATCCTTCTGTCTCCTTTGCTTTCTGAAAAAGATGCCCACAATGTGGGTCAGCACACATCATGTACTGGCGAGCGGCTCTTCGCCGAAACTCACAAATATCTGCACTAATTCAATATGTGAAGCTACATATTTACTAGTGCTCTTTCTACTTGTCTAGGTTCTTTTTAATAATTCATAAGAAATAATGACAGTAGAATAATCATAACCAACTTACCAACGCCGACAGTCATCCCTGCACAAAACAGGTTAGCATAATTTGCATATGATATAAAAGCATACTGTTGAATTCTGTATCTTTTGTTAGGTTGCAATGCACTCTGATTTCATAAATGCAACTAACTATATGTTGGTCCACGGGTCGTTTCCCGTGATTAGCCGCTGTGACACATGGGTTCAGCTCGTCGCTAAGGACATTGATGCAACACCCGAGGCACTTGCACCTCGTAGTGTCTAGACAATCTCCTCCAGGCCGAGCGATTCCAGGTGCTCCTAGACCCGCTCGAGAGATCTAGTTTCCTTGTATACAAGTTGTCCAGGACCTATGCATACTCTATAAGGCGACTGTTAGGCAACACATGTACTTATGCTTTGCTTTGGTTTATGACAGAGCTTGTAGCTCCTAGCTTTGGGACAATTCTGTTACTGTGGCAATGTATACAAGTTCGTTTGTACACATCTAACATTTGAAGCATATTCATAGGCAACAGATGAAGTGGCAACATAAAATCTAGCATATGATTCAATTCATTATCTTCTCTTTATCTTTTGTTATTGAGGTATCGTTGATCACAGAGACAAGGCAACAGAGTGGACTAGAGATCATTTTTATTAGGACGTACAAATAAATGCAAGCTCGGTTAGAGCAACTCACTAAAATGAATCTTAGTTGAGAGAAGGAGGGACTTCACGCACCGTTCACGAATAATTCACGCGGCCTACATTGGCACCAACAGTTGATTAGCATACTTCGTCTCTTTCTCTCAAGATTTGGAATAAATGCAAAATACGATAAAAGCGAACAATGAAAACCAATCATCGAAAACCAACACGAAAACACATTCATCAAAACCAAACAGCGAGAGAAAATATTCAGCAAAACTCTTGGATTCATTACAATAGAAGCCAATCCATCAATTGGAATGGTTCATTGTATTTCATCCGTGATCAATCGATACCGGCAAGGTTTTCTCCAAACACTCCGTTCAACACTGAGCCAGCAAGCCGTAGGTATTACATAGTGGACCGCGAGGAGCGGGGCACTACAGATATTGTGGAGGGCTCTCCAGATGAGGAAAGACCACTTCTTGGGTATGCATGTCTACCAGAACGAGGCAAAGGTAGGAGACATGGCCTCGTTACCCCGGATGACATTTCTGGCAGACTTAACCGAGAAGGCGCCAGTACCGTCGTGCGACCACACGAGCTTATCTGCATCCGGACCGATCCTCAAGCTGCTGCGACGAATGTTATCGGTCGCTTCGGGCCCAGCCCAAGACCTGACTTTACTCCAATCCCAGGAGTTATTAGGAGGGTCCCAAAGATCCTTGATAGTATTGTTTCTGGAAGCCGCCGGGGTAGGTGTAAGCAAGAAGTTGCCAATCCAGCGTTCCAAGAATGGTGATGCATCCTCCATGTCCTACCGTAAGGCGGATCGCAGGTTCGGCTAGGGTCCGACCGTAGAGAATGCGGTGCCAGGCCGCAGATGATCTGATGTTAGCGGTAGCCGTGGATGGGTAGATATGCTTGAAATATCTGGCATTCATGAACCTGGACTATAAGTTCTTGCTGGTGCGAAGCGTCCACCACAACTTCATCGAGAAGGCGTTAACAATGTGTGAAAGATTGGTAAAACCCAGACCCCCTGCGTCAGTTGGACGAGCCATGGTGTCCCAACTGGCCCAATGGTGCTTCTCGTGGCTGCCATTGTGACCCAAGAAAAAATTGCTGAAGATGCTCTCGATGTGGGATAGAACTTTCTTGGGGGGGAGCACGCTGCCAGGGTGTAGATGGGAATGGAGGTGAGGACGTGGTTGATGAGAATAATCTTGCCTCCTGGGGATAGGGTGGCATTGTGCCAGCCCTCGAGCTTTTTCTGATGCGGTTGGTCAAGCTCTCGAAGATCCCGGCGTTGGATTTCCCATACATGAGGGGGCACCCTAGGTAGAGGAAATGAGGGTACTTGATGGAGAATGGTGTGGTGGTCGATATGCTAGCCGCTTGCTCTCTCTTGATCTTGTGGTGGGGTGTAGATGGCACTCTTATCCGGGTTGATCTTCTGCCCTGAACACTTTTTATAGGTTTGGAGCGTATTATGGACGACTTCCACCGACCCTGCGTCTCCGGCTGAGAAAATAAGGATATCGTCAACGAAAGCCAGGTGGGTGATGATTGGGCAGCCGCTGGCCGTATGGTAGTGCTGTAAATTAGGGGTGTTCGTCATTTTGTTAAGATTTCTGCTCAAAGCATCCGCCGTAATGATGAAGATGGTGGAGGATAGCGGATCCCCTTGCCTGACCCCGCAGGTTGATTTAAATAACCCATCTGCTTGGCCGTTGATAACCGTGGAGAACCATGATTGCTGATCGATCTCCACACCACGTTGGTCCAGTTTTTGGAGAAGCCGAAGGCCCTGAAAACCCAGATCATAAATTACCAGTCAAGTCTGTTGTAGGCTTTCTCCATGTCTAATTTGATAGCAATGTTACCCCCTCTGGCTGGAAATTTCATGCATGTGACTAACTCTTGAGCTAGCATGATGTTGTCTTGGATATTTCTTCCCTGAACAAAACCACTCTGCTCCTCCGAGATGATCTTGGGAAGAAGGCCTGCCATTCAGGAAGCGATAATCTTGGAGATGATCTTGTTGGTAAAGGTACAAAGATTGATTGGGCGAAAGTCGCGGGAAGACTCAGGGTTGTCTTTCTTTGGGATGAGGATGAGGTTGGTGCTCGATATGGCTCTGGGATAGGTAGCTCCTTGGAGAAAGGCGGAGGTCGCATTGTGGATGTCGGTCTTGATGATGTCCCAGCAAGTGCGGAAAAATACCCCAGAAAATCTGTCTGGCCCTGGGGCGCTATGCTCGTCGAGGGCCCATACAGCTTCTTTCACTTCTTCCTCGGAGGGAGGCTGTTCAAGCAGGTAATTGTCGGTGCCGTTGATAAGGTGGGGAATCCCGTCCAAAAAGGTGTTGTCTTTAATAATCATCTCCTTGGAAAAAAGTTTGGAGTAGAACTTTGCGGCCTCCTCTTGTATACCCTTTTGATCGGAGACGCTGGTGCCATTGTCTGTGGCAATCTGATGCAGAATGAGTTTTTGTCTCCGCCCGTTGACGCATGCGTGTAAGAAGCTGGAGTTGTTGTCCCCCTCGCTGTCCCATTTGATCCTGGCTTTCTGCTTCCAAAAGTCGGTTTCAATCTTCAGTCTGAATTTGAGGATGCTTTGGTGACATTCAGCACTTTCCGGGTATCCGGCGTGCAGTTGGCCATGTATGTCGCTTCAGCCCGGGTCACGTCGTCTTCCGCCTCACAAATGGCTTGGAAGATATCCCCGTAAGCTTGCTTGCTCCAACATGACAAAGCTTTTCTCATAGCCTGGAGCTTGATGGCTACACGATTAAGGGGATCAACAGAGTCTGTGTTGTTCCACGCTTCCGTGACGACCCCTAAGAATTGGGGGTGCTCGCTCCAGAAGTCCAGAAAACGGAAGGTCTTTCTAGAATGGTTGGATCTGCTGGTGATACCCACGAGTAGGGGGGCGTGGTCAGATTCGGTGACGTTAAGGTGAGAAAGCTTGGGGACTGTCCCCGTGCCAAGCCAGTAGGCATTCGTTAATGCCCTATCAAGGCGGAAGAATTGTCGACGGTCGCCTTCCTGCATATTGCACCAGGTGAAAGCGTTGCCGGTGAACGGGGGGGAGGTGAGGTGGGAGTTGAAGATGAAGTTATTGAAGTCTTGTATGGCAGGGAGAGGGGGAGGGCGGCCACCAATCTTCTCTTCTCTGCAGGTGATGGCGTTGAAATCTCCAATACAGAGCCATGGGAGGTTGCGATTTTGGTGGTAGGTTTCCAGGAGGTCGTGCCAAAGGAGTCTGCGTTCAGCAATGTCACAACTGCCGTGAACCACGGAGGATGTTCCATCCAGCAAGACAGGGCTTGACTGGAATCGTAGATGATACCCATATTGACGGCTTTGGAGCAGAGGATCCAGATGTCGTGTCTGCCGACAATGGCCGAATGAAATCCTAACTGCAGTTGAATGGATTTGAGCCTCTTGGATGAGATTTTGGGTTCGAGTATGATCAAGATGTCGATCTTGTGGATTTTCTTGATGCTGGTGATTCTCCTCATCGTTGGTTTGTTTGCCAGACCGCGGACATTCCAGGAGAGGATATTCAGCATTAATGTGGCTTTGGGAGGGGTTGGTTGAACAGTTACGCAGCAGACCTAGTTTGTATGGACGGGGATTTGGCGGTCCCTTTTGTTTCTGCTTTCCGGTTGGTGATGGATGGTTCTTTCGTCTTCTTGTAAGATGTGTCGTGGGAAGAGTCCTCGCGGCTTTGAGGAGGAATGACCATTTCTCCTGCTGAATCGAGGTTGGGTTGCTCTGGGGGGATGAGGAGGGAGTCGTCAGTGATGCCGATCTGGTCCCCTTCCGCTTGGAGAGGGAAGCCAGCGGCTAGGACCTGAAGACCTCTAAATGCCTGATCTGGCCCTAGGATGGCTAGAGCTTCGATGGTGGTAGAATGCTGGTCGGAGGCTATTGGAGGTACTAGGAGAGACTCTTCGGGATCCTCGGGGGGAGGGCTGAGGTCCTCGGAGCCCGTTCCGTGGTCCTGGTCGATGTCAGCTTGACCGACCGAATCTTGGGGGGAGGCTATAGTTTCTGACGCGAGTGCGCTGAATTGATTTGACAGGGTAGGGTTAGGTGGGTGATAGGGGACCATAGCTTTTTTTGCTGAATTGGCTCTGCTGGTTTTGCCTTCGCTGGAGTTGAATCTGGTGTAGGAGTTCGGGAGAGGAAGTAGTGGAGATTGGTCAAGATTGTAGTGCTAGTTCTTTTTGGGATATGGATCAGCCCTCTCTGGTTGCTTTCTCAGCTCTGGATGGAGACGGCGGCAGTGCTTCGATAGGTGACCACGTAAATGGCAGTGGGTACAGAAGATCACATGGTTGTCGTAAATGATTTGCTGAGTATGAGTTTGGTTGCTAAGTTCAATGAGGATATGGTTGGAAAGGTCTAATATGAGGTCGAGTTCCACACATATCTTGGCGTCGTGAGCTTTTGTCAGGTTGCTGGTTTCGTCGATGGTGGCCACATAAGTTTTGAAAGAATTGGCAATACGCTTAAGGGCTGCCAGAACGAAGCAAACAAGGGGGAGATTGGGTATGGTGACCCAGGCGGCAACCGTCGCTGAGTCTTCCTTGGTGTTAAAGTGCGGTGACCACTTGATGATCTTCATCTGGTGGGAGTCTATCTGCCCGGTGCCTTTGGCCCACACCGTCCTATGGTCTAGGTCGAAGGATAGGTGTAGCAGAATATGCCTCGGATCTAGGGGGCTACCCTGTACTCCGTCGATAAATGCCAACTAGCAATAACCTCAGTCACCCTGGCGAGCTTGGGGCAGCCTGCTGAGAATTTGAGGACGAAAGAGAAGGGGAATGAGGTGGCCAAGGACGAGAGCTCCTGGTCGGTGAACGGCATAGTCGACGTGGGCGATGCCTGTGGGTACTCGACATCTGGAAGGGGAACGTCCGAGAACAGGAGTCCCGGCTTGGGAGCCCTATCGGGATGAAGGATGTCGACATATAAAGTAGGTAGACGAGGAGGTATGCCTGGGGCTGGGAGTGCCAGATGAGGTGGTGCGCCAGAAGACACAGATCCCGAAATGTGGAGCCTCTCGTCTGGAGGAGGAGGAGGCTGATCCCGGAGGATCCTAGAGTGCGAGCTCGACGGACCCAGAAGGGACAGGGGGTGGGTAGCGGCGGGAGAATCGTCCAGCAGGCCTACCGCGTCGGAGAGCAACATCACATCTACTGATGGGGAAGGTTGGGGAGAGGGGAGCAGATGGGGGGAGAGGGGAAGACCCACTCCCGGCGCACAGTGACGGAGGGATCGGGAGGGGAGGGGTGCTCCCGGCGTGAGAGAAGGGGACGGGGAGTAGGATGTGCCCTCACTCGGCACGAACGGCAATGTGGGGGGTGGAAGATAGGTTGCGCCCATAGGGAGCACAAGAGGGAGATGAAAGGTTGCATCCGAAGATGGCGCTGAGGAAGATGCTCGCACCGCGGTGCAAGCTGGGGTCTGCCTAGGGTGTGCCAACTGGGAGGCACCCCCACTCTGGAAGGAGGTGGCGCCCAAACGGGCTGACGCTATCGCACAAAAAGGTGCATAGCCACCGCCCCTGGCCACGTGGCCAGGGTACAGAAGATCATCAACTGCGCTAGGGGCAGCCTCATCCCCCCAAGGGAGAGCTTGGTTCGGCGGAATGGGGGGGACCATAAAGGGGTGCTGGGTTGCGCCGCCACTCGCACCAGAGGATGCTGGCGCAGTCGCACCAAAGGGTACGGAGCCATGGCTTCTGGCCACGTGGCCAGAGAGCTAAGAAAAGAGGACTGTGCTAGGACCCAGCCCTATTCCCATGCAAGAGGGACACGAAACCGTAAAATAAGGTTGACTGCGCCAAGGAACGGTTGACTGCGCAAGAAGAGGCGGTTGACTGCGCCAAGGAAAAGGGGAGAACCGAAGGGGGCACGTGGCCACCCGCTCGCGGTTCCCCAGGGGAAAACCGAGGGGGGCACGTGGCCCCCCGCTCGCTGCTTCACAGAGGAATTTGAAAAAATAGGAAATAGAGGGCGGGATGGCGGAGGAGTTCCCGATGAGGGGGGTTCGGGGCCCGGCGACCGCGGAGGGGGAGCTCCGGCCAGCCCGGGAGACTGTCGGGGGAGAGGGGAACCGAAGGCCGCGGCCATCGCCGGCGTAGCCGGAGTGGCGCCGGTGGGAGGATGGGGGGTGGATCCGACTGAAAGATGCGGAGGTGGATGGCACAAAAACGGGGGGAGGGACGGCCACGGCCAGGACCGGGCTGCTCCCGGGGGGGACGAGGCTCCCAGGGAGGAGAGAAAGGGGGAGAGAAGGATGGGATGGAATGACAGGGAGGGAGGAGGGGTTGGCGGCGGGCGCAGCCGGTGACGCAGGGCCGGGCGCGGGGCTAGCGAGGAGGCGGGAGAGAACGACAGGAAGATCAGCTGGGGTGGTCGACATGGCGAGGAGGAGAGGGGCGGAGCCGGCCCCTACAGGGGCCTCACTGCGGGGGACGAAGGGCTGCGAGAGCTCATGAGAGGGAATCGAGAGCCCTTTATATTATATATATATATATATATATATATATATATATATTATATATATATATATATATATATATATATATATATATATATATATATATGTGTGTGTGTGTGTGTGTGTGTGTGTGTGTGTGTATTCTATTTATATTCAAAGAACAAAGTTTTGGAAAGTTATTACTATATTATGTTTGCCTAAGAAAAGTTTACTTTAACAAATTAGGTTCTATCTTAAACTTGTTTCCTAAATTTGTAAATATTTATCAATAATTACTTTTAACTAATAAAAATATATTATAACATGCTATTTCATCTAAGACTTTTATATATTTACAAAATACAGTTTTAGCACCAAAATGATTTTTAGATTTTTTTATTATTTAAAAATATATATTCGAAAGTTATAGTTTTTCTTTTGCTATAAATGACTTTTTAATATTTCCGAATAATTACTTCAAGGTTTTCATATATGAAATATAGTTTAATCTAAAAATCATGTTTTTATAAACTTATAGTTTTCTTACCTAAAATGATTCTTGATTTTTAGTGTTTATGTAAAATATTTTACTAATAAAATTTAGACTCCAAAATATTACAAAATAGTTTCTAAAACTAGTGTAAGTAATTGTTTACTCCAAATCCTCCTATATTTTCAAGTCTTGATCACGACTGATCCCATGTTCCAATTTCTTTGCGAATCGGATCCTTTGTGCAACGACCATGGCTATCGGACTATTGGGATATGTCAGAACACCGTACAACACCGGACGTCACACCAGGCAAGATACCTTGCCATATTTTCTGTTTATATTTAGTCTGTATTTTATTTTAGATTTTGCATATTTATTGCCTGTTCATTTCCAATTGTACTTTTGACTGTTATTCGTAATTTATTTACTTGCTTTCCATATACTCAATGCAAGTGCTAGCCTTATTTTCTTGCTTGTCTCTAATTTATGCATATGGACCTAGAAGTTAAGTGTCACGACCAGCTACCCAAATTGTTGGGGCCGAACCGAGTCATGTCCAGCCTACGCTTGAGATAAAGCGCAGTAAGTTGTTCTAGAGATAACAAGATAAGACTAAATGTGCTAACAGTTCTATAAGTGAAGAAGAGTCATAAATGCTCCAAACACAAAAGTCATCTCATATAATAATAAGTCCAAGTACAAGTCTGAAATGTAAAACTGGATACAGGTCCAGTTACAAAATACGTAGTCTAATACATGACTACACTAAATATCTCGAACAACTACACAAACTAGACGAGGTTTCCCGCAGGTACATCCTCGTAAGACAAAGCTTGGTCCTCGGCAGTAACTCCATAATATGGGTCACAGAGCAACTCCTCCTCAGTAAGAATACCTACAACGTTATCCTATCAGGACGGGAGCAAGTACTGATTCTAGCAAACTAAATATACGAAGCATGAACATGAATGTAATAAACTGGAATTATGGCATATCATGGTTTAATTGGTTCTTTTTAGAAATGACAACATATAGTTTAAAAGTTTAAAACCGTAGTATGTACGTGAATCGGTCAATAGGTGAATAGGATGTACAGCAGCATATATCAAGTTTTTCTGGCATGCACATACGTGCATGAACGGCATCGGTGTATATCCATACACAAACGCGAGATCAGAACCTACGGCAAAGTTACATATAGAATGTTACCGTGCGCGGTAAATACATACGGAGAAGGGGGTCATGTTCACGTACACTACTAGCAGTTTCCCCTTAACCCGTTATTTAAGCATGTGAGAGATCATGAAATACTGTATAAACATGGTAGAAACTGAAAGTAATACAACATGTGAAGTTCTAACTTGCTATCCCAAGGATCAGCATTTAACATGGTTGGTGATTCACAGTTTTATGGTTTATAGCAGTATGTAAAGTTCGTAGAAAGTACTTGCCTCTAGCAAAGCAAAACAAAACAAGCTGCGATAACAATGCTATGGATGTCTGGTAGCTCGTCACTGTAGAAGTAAATACAACAATTTAGTTTTACACTAAGCTAAGACACTAGGACACTAATTTGTGAAATACGACTTGTGACTGGGCACCTAGCCAAAATGATGACTTGGCATAGGAGACCAATGTGGGGTGATACACTATGTTAACTAACTTTCTAGGGTCTTTATATTAGTGAGGGATGGGGTTCAACACGACTAAAACTCCAAATAACACAAAAAGCTACAAGTCGTAATTAATCAATAAATAAATCAAAAGATCATTGTGTTCTAACAATTTTAGAGATAGGCAAAAAGCCTAGTTTTTCTTAAAGTAAAGTACTAAAGTGATCCTTGTTAATCATAGAAATTTATTATAATTTTTCTGGAATTTATTAACCAGTACAAGTATTTTATAAAAATCAGTTTTCCTAAGTACACAGAATATGAGTTTTTGGTTTCATATGCCAAACTAGTGGCAAAACAGTAAATTAAATACTACAAAAATTATACTAAATTAGCTAACTTAATATAGTATCTAAAAACTATTTTTTCATAATTTTAGCAATACTTTAAGTATTTTTATAAAATCAAAAACAGCAATGCACACAATAATTAATTATCTGCGTATTTTGTCCATGTATATAATTTGAACCAAAGTTCAAATACAGGACCCAAGGCCATGAATCAAGTCCAATATGACTTGTACAGGTCTTGAATGTGTGAAAACACATTTGAGCCCAAATACCCATGCTAGGCTTGGACACCAAATGGTTGCAGTAATTTAAATATACAGAAAAATACTAGGTGATAGGACTGCAAAATAAATATTAATATTTTAATAAGGTAAAGTTTTACATAGTAACTATAAAAGTATGAATATTATCTTATAAAGATAATTTGTACTAAGCTAAGTGAAATACAAAAATAACATATATATATATATATATATATATATATATATATATATATAGAGAGAGAGATATTTATGCATATAAGAAAATACCCAACTATATTTTATATATATATATATATATATATATATATATATATATATATATATATATATATATATATATATATATATATATATATATATATATATATATACACATAAGAAAACTCAACTATATAATATATATATATATATACAAAAATAATGTATACATATACACATAATAGTATATATATATATATATCTATATATATATATATATATATATATATCTATATATATATATATATATATATATATATATATCTATATATATATACACAAGGAAATATATATACATAAATATATATATGTATACATAATACATATATATATATATCTATATATATATATATACTATATCTATATATATATATATATATATATATATATCTATATATCTATATATATATATATATATATATATATATACATAGAATAATAAAGTACAAGAGAATAAAGTATATATACATAATATACATAGAAAACAGTAAGTATATATACAAAATATAGTATATATAATTATATATATATATACAAAAATATGTATATACATATATATATAAATAACAAAAGAAAAAGAAAAAGGAAAAGAAAAGAAAAAGAAATGGAAAACGCAGCAGTGGCCGGCCTCGAACCCGAGCCAACACAGCGTGCGGGGGGGGGGGGGGGGGGGGGGGGTTTAGCTTAGGATGGGCTGGCCAGGGGGTCAGCCCATCAGTTGTGTTAGAGAAAGGGTTGGGTTTATTTATTTTATTTAGGTTGATTATACTTAAAAAAATATAAAAACCATCATGTGTCCTGACAGTTAAGGACACAGGATTTTCTCGTGTCCGTACTTCGCACGACACGTACGAACCCTAATTCTCGTGTCCAGCTACTGGACGAACATCCCCGTGTCCTGGCGAGTCTCATATGTGAAGACGAGACTCGCACGACACGAATCGAAGCTGACACTTACGTGTCCGATCAACCCAGGGTGAAACGAAGGTCGGGGACGGCGGGAGGAGACGTCGGGACGGCGGCGCTCCAGTGGCGCTGCCTCCAGCTCGGCAAGGCGAAGCGGATGACGGTGGTGGCGGCTGTCGACGACGAGTGGTGAGGCTGGATAGGGGCTCGCCGTAGCTAGGGTTCCGGTGGGGTGAGAGGGGGTGATGGGGCGGCGCTGGCGGTCGTGGGGATTGTTTAGGGTTAGGGTCTGGTCGAGGGGAGGGATGGGGATTTTATAGTGGCCTCTGGAGGCGGTGGGGGCAGCCGTGAAAGGCGGGGGCAGGGCGGTGAGTCGGTCGGGGCAGTCGTCGGGTCAGCGGGGGGTGGGTGAGCGAGCTGGAGGAGAGAGAGAGTTGGTCGGGGGGGTTTGGTAATTTGTACTAGGGCCCCTAGAGATTAGGAAAATTACAAAAGGGGTTTAACAGTATTAAAGTGCAAAATATTATTTGCATTCCTCAATTAAGAACAAATAATTTATTATAAACTAATATAAATAACATTTCAAAAATTGCAAAACCTATTTAATAAATTTCAAATAATTTGCAAAGTGATATTTTTATATAAAAAACTCATTTAAAATTATAAAAAATTCCTAAAATCATATTAAATAATTTTAAAACAATAATGACATTTAATAATTAATTAACACTAGTTTAATACTTTTTGAAAAATTAGGGGTTGATAAATCTTCCCTCCTTGAAAAATTTCGTCCTCGAAATTCACAAGGATTGAAGACCTACAATATTCTAATATGGCAAGCAATGCAACAAAATGACTAAGGCTGCGATCGAAACTAACCTCTAAGGTATCAAGCGGGAACGGGTGGTTCCCTCGCAGCGGTTGGATCGAACAAGTAAGGGTATCTCTCCCTCATGTCCGACTCCCTCTCCCAAGTAGATTCACCTGGGGAGTGATGGCTCCAAGCTACTCGTACTAGGGGTATAACCTTGTTCCTCAGCCTCTTCTCTCTCCGGTCTAATATCTCCACTGGCTGCTCAGAAACTGTAAGGCTCGGTCCGACCTCCAACTCTGAATGATCTAGCACATGACTGGGGTCTGGAACATATCTCCTCAGCTGAGATACGTGAAAGACGTCGTGAACTCCTGCTAGATTGGGTGGAAGTGCAACCCTGTAAGCTACCTCTCCGATCCTGCCAAGTACCTCGAACGGCCCGATGTATCTGGGGCTCAGCTTCCCTCCTCGTCCGAACCGGATCGTCCCTCGAGTAGGTGATATCTTCACTAGCACCATATCACCGTCTGCGAACTCCATCGGCCTGCGACTAGCATCAGTCCAGTATTTCTGCCTGTCCTGAGCTACTCTGAGCCTGTCTCTGATCATCCCGACTTTCTCTGCTGCATCCGTGATCATCTCTGGCCCGAGCATAACTCTGTCTCCGACATCCTCCCAAAAGAGCGGTGTCCGGCACCGTCGTCCATATAGCGCCTCGAAAGGAGACATACCAATACTGGCCTGGTAGCTGTTGTTGTATGAAAACTCTACCAAGTGCAGATGGCTCTCCCATGATCCTCCGAAGTCCAGCACGCAAGTCCTCAGCATATCCTCCAGTGTCTGTATCGTCCTCTCGGACTGCCCGTCTGTCTGCGGGTGGTATGCCGTACTGAACTTGAGCCTACTGCCCAATTCCTCCTGCAAGCTCCTCCAGTAGTGAGATGTGAATCTGCTGTCTCTGTCTGACACGATGCTCACCGGCACTCCGTGTAGGCGAACTATCTGCTGCATGTATAGCTCCGCCAACTTCTCGGTGGAAAGCCCCACCTTGAAGGGTATGAAGTACGCACACTTCGTCAGCCTGTCTACGATGACCCAGATGGCATCCTTCCCTCCTTGGGAACGAGGAAGTCCTGAAACGAAGTCCATCGTAATATGTTCCCACTTCCACTCGGGAATGGGTAACGGCTGCAACAAAACCAGCTGGCCTCTGGCGCTCCGCCTTGACCTGCTGGCAAACTAGGCATCTCGAGATGAAACGCGATACATCCCTCTTCATTCCGTGCCACCAAAGATGTTCCCGTAAGTCACGGTACATCTTGTTAGCACCAGGATGAATAGAATATCTCGATTGGTGCGCCTCCTGCAAGACTGCCTCTACTAGATCTCCCTTCGGCACGCACAATCGGCTGCCATGCCTCAGGGATCCATCCTCTGCTATAGTGAAGTCATCCAGCAATCCAGCTAATGCCTGGGGTCGAAGTCTGCGAAGGCTCTCATCTGTAGACTGTGCCTCCGGATCTGCTCCATCAATCCTGACTGAATGTCAAGCGCCATCATCTGTATCACTGATCCTGGCCGAACTAGCTCGATACCAAGCTTCTCCAGATCCTCCCGCAAATGCCGATCAATCATCAGGTACCATGCCATCGGATGCCTGCTCAGCGCATCCGCCACCACATTTGCCTTCCCGGGATGATACTGTAAATCGATGTCGAAGTCCTTCATCAACTCCAACCATCGTCTTTGCCTCATGTTCAGCTCTTTCTGCGTGAACACATACTTCAAGCTTTTGTGGTCAGTAAAGATTTCCACACGCTCTCCGTATAAGTAATGTTTCCATAACTTGAGTGCAAAGATTACCGCAGCTAACTCGAGGTCATGGGTAGGATAATTCCTCTCATGAGTCCGCAATTGCCTAGATACATAAGCAATTACTTTCCCATGCTGCTGTAGAACACATCCTAGCCCCTTCCCAGAAGCATCACTGTAAATGGTGAAACCTCCAGAACCTGAAGGGAAAGTCAGAACTGGAGCGGTCGTCAGCCTCCTCTTCAGCTCCTCAAATGCTGTCTGGCAGTCCTCAGACCAAATGTACTCTGCGTCCTTCCGCGTCAGCTTCGTCATGGGTTCAGCTATCCTAGCAAAGTCCTGGACGAACTTTCTATAATAGTCTGCTAAACCCAGAAAGCTCCTGATCTCTGAAACTGACGTCGGAGCCTTCCACGTCTCAACTGCAGCAATCTTCCTGGGATCCACCGAGATTCCATCTCCAGTGACTACATGGCCGAGAAACTCCACTCGGTCTAAAAAGAACTCGCACTTCGGCAATTTGGCAAACAATCTCTCCTGCCTCAGAATCCCCAAAACTATCCGCAAGTGCTCTGCATGCTCCTCTGGCGTCTTCTAGTATATCAGGATGTCGTCAATAAATACTACGACGAACTTATCCAGATACTGGTGAAATGTCTTATTCATCAAGTTCATAAAGACAGCTGGCACATTTGTGAGACCAAATGGCATCACCAGAAACTCGTACTGCCCGTACTTCGTGTTGAACGCCGTCTTCTGGATGTCTGCTGGCCTAACCTTCACCTGGTGGTACCCGGATCTCAAATCTATCCTGGAAAACACCTTCGCCCCGCTCAACTGGTCGAACAAATCATCTATCCTGGGCAGAGGATATTTGTTCTTGATGGTGATGGCATTCAAGGCCCGGTAATCAATACACAACCGGACTGTACCATCCTTCTTAGGCACAAAAAGCACTGGTGCTCCCCATGGAGAAGCACTGGATCGAATGAAACCCTTTTTCAACAGGTCATCAATCTGCTCTTTCATCTCTATGGCCTCCTTGGGATTCACTCTATAGCAAGCCCGGGATACTGGTGATGAACCCGGCACTAAATCTATAGTGAACTCCACATCTCTGTCAGGCGGAAGTCCTGGAAGATCCTCTGGAAATACATCCATAAACTCCCTAATGATAGGGTGTGGTGGTGCTGCATCCCCGACTGTAGCACAACAGTTCGGCTCTAGGCTGATCTCCGGCCCTGTCCTCCTGACACTGAATGGTGCTGTGCCTGGGGGACTGAACAAAATACTACCCTCATAGCAATCTATAGATGCATGGGCATAGCTAAGCCAGTCCATCCCCAATATGATATCATAACCGGGGAGTGGCATCACAAAGAATCGCCCTCTGAACTCTCTCCCGGCTATAAAAATAGAACATCTATAGATAGATCTAATAGGCACTGGTCCTCCTTCTGTCATCACTCTACTAATCTCCGCAGTAGGTGTAGCTACTAGATGATGTTTATGCATAAACTCTAATGATAGGAAGCTATGAGATTGCACCAGAATCAAACAAACATACAGCTAGAAAAGTATGCAAATAAACATGACCTGTGATGACGTCAGCTAAGTAATCCGGCTCCGAAAACCTGCTCCGGCTCCGGCTCAATGGCTAGACTATAAACCCTCCCCTGAGGTCCCTTCTGCTGCTGCAGATGCTGCCCGAACCTCTGCTGCTGAGTCGGGAGCGGTCCTCTAGTCTTCGCTACTGGGCACTCTCGAAGCTGATGGGTGGCAGACCCACAAGCCAAACACTGCCCCAACTTCTTCCTGCAGATGGAAGCGTCGTGGCCTACCCTCTTGCAGAATGCACAAAATACCTCCCTTCGGCTGCTGTCGGGGTCCCGGGGCTCTAACTAGCGGGGTCTAATGATGTGGTGTAGGGGGACGGTAAGTCTGCTGTGGCGTCGGCACTCTCTGCTGGAAAGCCTGACGCTTGGACGGTCCTTCATGATGTACAGAAGCCGGCCTCTTACATGACAGAAGACGCTCCTCGATGCTCTCCGAGCTAACTCTAGGCTCTGGTAGTAGTCAGTCGTACCGTTCGCCACTATAAAAATGCCAATGTCTGGAACTAGACCATGGCAAACCTACGGGTCATCTCCTCTGGATTAGCAACCAGACTAGGAGCAAAATGGCTCAGGCGACTAAACTCTCTCGCATAGTCATCAACAGAACGGTTCCCCTGCTGGATGTTCTAGAATCGTAGCCCCATGGCTACTCTAGCAGTGGTCGAGAAGAATTTCTTCTTGAACTGGGTCTTGAACTGGTCCCAGGTGGCTCTACCTCTCGTGAACAATGGCTCATTCCTGAACCAGACTCCGGCTAAGTCTATCAGCAGAAATCCTGCTGCCTCGACCTGAAGGTCATCCGGCATCCTAACTCCCAGAAGCTTCCTCTCTATAGAATCTAGCCAGTCATCAGCTACTACTATGCCCTCAGTCCCTGAGAACTCCTTGGGATTCAGACCCATGAAGTCCTTGACCGTCCCCGCTCTCTGCCGTGGCTCTACATGTGGTGGAACCACGGGACGTCCCTCAGAACGCTCCATGCTCTGGCGGAGTAGGGTAGTCTGCTCCTGATGGGTTGTTAGGAACCCCTGGATCAGTGTGAGCAGCTGGGTCCCGTCGAGTGTGACGGAAGCCTGGGTGGGTATAGTAATAGGGGGTGGTAGAAGTATCGGGTCCTGCCGGGCCTGGGATGTGGAAGGTGGTATCTGGGTCTGTGGATCTGTGGAGTGGGGGAATGTGGTAGGGTGGAGGTGTAACAGTCAACTGGTCAGCTGACTGGATATGGAGGGCCCCATTCTCGAGGGTAACATACTGGGACGAACGAGTAAGCACCATCTAAATTACACATAAAAAGACTTATAAGGACTTATTTAAAGCAACAATCATATGCAAGAAAATCTAATTATAATAGCAAACATGTGATGTATTTCCTATGTTGCAATCCTAGCATTCCTCTAAGTGTTCTAAGCGTCTTTCCTAATGTTGTCTAATTACCTTAAGTTCCTAATTGCAGGCATGCTTGGTACAATAACGTAACCAAACAGTTTAGTCAGGACCTGCATGGGCCACCACTAAAAACATGTCACGACCCGCTACCCAAATTGTTGGGCCAGGCCGAGTTATGCCCAGCCTACGTTGAGATAAAACGTAGTAAGCTGTTCTAAAGACAACAGGATAAGACTAAATGTGCTAACAGTTCTATAAGTGAAGAAGAATCATAAATGCTCCAAACACAAAAGTCGTCGTATATAGTAAAATATCCAAGTACAAGTAAACTAAAATGTAAAACTGGATACATGTCCAGTTACAAAATGATATAGTCTAATACATGTCTACTCTCAAAAGTCTAAGTAAACAAAAGGCAACTAGGCGAGGTTCCCCGCAGGAACATCCTCGTAAAGCAGAGCCGGGTCCTCGGCAGTATCTCCATAGTATGTGTCACAGAGTAACTCCTCCTCAGTAAGGATACCTACAACGTTATCCTGTCAGGACGGGAGCAAGTACTAAATCTAACAAACATATAATACTGATCATGTGATGAAAAGGAAATGACATATCATGTTGGTTTAGTTTTAGGTATGTTTTAGCATGGCGATAGATATACATTTTAAAGTTTAAAACTGTAGTAGGTGAGTGATCAGTCAATAGGTAATCAGGATGTACAGCGGTACATATCAATTTTCTGATGTGCACATACGTACACATAACGGCATCGGTGTATATCTATACACAAACGCGGGACCAGACATACGACACAGATACATATAGAATGTACGGTGCTCGGTAAATACATACGGAGAAGGGGGTCATGATCACGTACACTACTAGCAGTTTCCCCTTAACCCGTTATTTAAGCATGTGAGAGATCATGAGATACTGTATAAACATGGTAGAAACTGAAAGTAATACAACATGTGAAGTTCTAACTTGCTACCCCAAGGATCAGCATTTAACATGGTTGGTGATTCACAGTTTTATGGTTTATAGCAGTATGTAAAGTTCGTAGAAAGTACTTGCCTCTAGCAAAGCAAAACAAAACAAGCTGTGATAACAATGCTATGGATGTCTGGTAGCTCGTCACTGTAGAAGTAAATACAACAACTTAGTTTTACACTAAGCTAAGACACTAGGACACTAATTTGTGAAACACGACTTGTGACTGGGCACCTAGCCAAAATGATGACTTGGCATAGGAGACCAATGTGGGGTGACACACTATGTTAACTAACTTTCTAGGGTCTTTATACTAGTGAGGGATGGGGTTCAACACGACTAAAACTCCAAATAACACAAAAAGCTACAAGTCGTAATTAATCAATAAATAAATCAAAAGATCATTGTGTTCTAACAATTTTAGAGATAGGCAAAAAGCCTAGTTTTTCTTAAAGTAAAGTACTAAAGTGATCCTTGTTAATCATAGAAATTTATTATAATTTTTCTGGAATTTATTAACCAGTACAAGTATTTTATAAAAATCAGTTTTCCTAAGTACACAGAATATGAGTTTTTGGTTTCATATGCCAAACTAGTGGCAAAACAGTAAATTAAATACTACAAAAATTATACTAAATTAGCTAACTTAACATAGTATCTAAAAACTATTTTTCCATAATTTTAGCAATACTTTAAGTATTTTTAGAAAATCAAAAACAGCAATGCACACAATAATTAATTATCTGCATATTTTGTCCATGTATATAATTTGAACCAAAGTTCAAATACAGGACCCAAGGCCATGAATTAAGTCCAATATAACTTGTACAGGTCTTGAATGTGTGAAAACACATTTGAGCCCAATACCCATGCTAGGCTTGGACACCAAATGGTTGCAGTAATTTAAATATACAGAAAAATACTAGGTGATAGGACTGCAAAATAAATATTAATATTTTAATAAGGTAAAGTTTTACATAGTAACTATAAAAGTATGAATATTATCTTATAAAGATAATTTGTACTAAGCTAAGTGAAATACAAAAATTATATATATATATATATATATATATATATATATATATATATATATATATATATATATATATATATATATATATATATATATATATACATAAATATAGAGATATTTATGCATATAAGAAAATACCCAACTATATTTTATATATATTTATATAGAAATATATATATATATATATATTTTTTTTTTATATATAGAAATATATATATATATATATATATATATATATATATAATATATATATATATATATATATATAATATATATATATACACATAAGAAAAACTCAACTATATAATATATATATATATACAAAAATAATGTATACATATACACATAATAGTATATATATATATATAGTAATATATATATACACAAGGAATATATATACATAAATATATATATGTATACATAATACATATATATATATATATATATATATATATATATATATATATATATATATATATATATATATATATATATATATACATAGAATAATAAAGTACAAGAGAATAAAGTATATATACATAATATACATAAGAAAAACAGTAAGTATATATACAAAAATACAGTATATATAATTATATATATATATACAAAATATGTATATACATATATATATAAATAACAAAAGAAAAGAAAAAGGGAAAAAAGAAAAAGAAAAGGAAAACGCAGCAGTGGCCGGGCTCGAACCGAGCCAACACAGCGCGCGCGGGGTGGGGGGGGTTTAGCTTAGGATGGGCTGGCCAGGGGGTCAGCCCATCAGTTGTGTTAGGGAAAGGGTTGGGTTTATTTTATTTCATTTAGGTTGATTATACTTAAAAAAAAATACAAAAACCATCCTGTGTCCTGACAGTTAAGGACACAGGGTTTTCTCGTGTCCGTGCTTCGCACGACACGCACGAACCCTAATTCTCGTGTCCAGCTACTGGACGAACATCCTCGTGTCCTGGCGAGTCTCATATGTGAAGACGAGACTCGCACGACACGAATCGAAGCTGACACTTACGTGTCCGATCAACCCAGGGTGAAACGAAGGTCGGGGACGGCGGAGGAGACGTCGGGACGGCGGCGCTCCAGTGGCACTGCCTCCAGCTCGGCAAGGCGAAGCGGATGACGGTGGTGGCGGCTGTCGACGACGAGTGGTGAGGCTGGACAGGGGCTCGCCGTAGCTAGGATTCCGGTGGGGTGAGAGGGGGTGATGGGGCGGCGCTGGCGGTCGTGGGGGGTGTTTAGGGTTAGGGTCTGGTCGAGGGGAGTGACGGGGATTTTATAGGGCCTCTGGAGGCGGTGGGGGCAGCCGTAAAAGGCGGGGGCAGGGCGGTGAGTCGGTCGGGGCAGTCGTCGGGTCAGCGGGGGTGGGTGAGCGAGCTGGAGGAGAGAGAGAGTTGGTCGGGGGGGGTTTGGTAATTTGCACTAGGGCCCCTAGAGATTAGGAAAATTACAAAAGGGGTTTAACAGTATTAAAGTGCAAAATATTATTTGCATTCCTCAATTAAGAACAAATAATTTATTACAAACTGATATAAATAATATTTCAAAAATTGCAAAACCTATTTAATAAATTTCAAATAATTTGCAAAGTGATATTTTTATATAAAAAACTCATTTAAAATTATAGAAAATTCCTAAAAATCATATTAAATAATTTTAAAACCAATAATGACATTTAATAATTAATTAACACTAGTTTAATACTTTTTGAAAAATCAGGGGTTGACAAGTTTTATGTTAGAATTTAGGTTAATGGGTTTTAACCCGATAGCCCAAAACCAAACCCAATAACATATCTTCGTGTCCTGACAGTTAGGGACACAAAGAACGGCCGAGTCCAAGTGTTCAGGTCGTGCACGACACGCATGACTCGAGTTGGACGTGTCCAGACTTACCATGAGGTTCATCGAGACTCGGCGAGTCACATAGGTGAGTACGAGACACAACAGGACATGAGAGGCTAAAAGACACGTACGTGTCCAAGTGGAGCGTGATGTTGATGCTGCGACCGGGCAGAGGAAGCTTCGGCGTTGGCGGAGGAAGGCGACGCTGTGTTCATCTCGGCGAGACGCGTCGAGTGGTGGTGGTTGGGACAGTTGAAGTGGTCTGTAGAGGTGGCGCTAGGTGTTCGTCGGAGTTAGGGTTTCAGTGGGGTCTCGTCGGGGAAGAAGGAGTTGAGGCGACATTGTGGGGGGTCGTGGTGGTGTGCTAGGGTTAGGGTTTGGTCTGGGGAGTATTTATAAGGAAGTAGGGCGGTCGATTTAGGTCTTTAGATTAGGATTAGGGTTAGGGTTACGGCGAGGGTTAACTGGAGACGACGACAGCGCGACGGTCGTCGAGGGTGGTTGGGTTTAGGGTTTTGCAGAAAACCTCCCGAAGAATAGAAATTTACGCAAAAGCCCACCGCCTTAGCTATTGCAAATTCCAATTTGCAAGAAGACCCCGCTATGGTTCTGTGCAAAAATTAATTTGCACAGACAATTAGGATTTTGCAAATTGATATAAAAACAATTAAAACTATTACAATTTGATATTAAAACAATTCAAATAATTACAAAATGATATATTTTAACTTAAAAACTATTTAAAAATTATTTAAAAATTCTAGAAAAAATCCTAAAAATCATAATAAATTATTTTAAAGCTAAACATGTCATTAGCAACTAATTAATACTAATTAAATCAATTTTTAAAAAACAGGGACTGACAAGTCTTTCCTCCTTGAAAAAATTTTGTCCTCGAAATTCACAAGGATTGAAGACCCTACAATTTCTAACATAACAAGCAATGCAACAAATGACTAAGGCTACGATCAAAACTAACCTCTAAGGTATCAAGCGGGAACGGGTGGTTCCCTCGCAGCGGTTGGGTCGAACAAGTAAGGATATCTCTCCCTCATGTCAGACTCCCTCTCCCAAGTAGATTCACCCGGAGAGTGACGGCTCCAAGCTACTCGTACTAAGGGTATAACCTTGTTCCTCAGCCTCTTCTCCCTCCTGTCTAATATCTCCATTGGCTGCTCAGTAACTGCAAGGCTCGATCCGATCTCCAACACTGAACGATCTAGCACATGGCTGGGGTCCGAAACATATCTCCTCAGCTGGGATACGTGAAAGACATCGTAAACTCCTGCTAGGTTGGGTAGAAGTGCAATCCTGTAAGCTACCTCCCCGATCCTGCCAAGTATCTCGAACGACACGATGTATCTGGGGCTCAGCTTGCCTCCTCGTCCGAACCGGATCGTCCCTCTAGTAGATGATATCTTTACTAGCACCATATCACCGTCAGCGAACTCCATCGGTCTGCGACTAGCATCGGCCCAGTGTTTCTGCCTGTCCTGAGCTACTCTGAGCCTGTCTCTGATCATCCCAACCTTCTCTGCTGCATCCGTAATCATCTCTGTCTCAAGCATAACTCTGTCCCCAATATCATCCTAAAAGAGCGATGTACGGCATCGTCGTCCATATAGTGCCTCGAAAGGAGACATACTGATGCTGGCTTGGTAGCTGTTGTTGTATGAAAACTCTACCAAGTGTAGATGGCTCTTCCATGATCCGCCAAAGTCCAGCACACAAGTCCTCAGCATGTCCTCTAGCGTCTGTATCGTCCTCTCGGACTGCCCATCTGTCTGCGGGTAGTACGCCGTGCTGAACTTGAGTCGACTGCCCAACTTCTCCTACAAGCTCCTCCAATAGTGGGACGTGAATCTGCTGTCTCTGTCCGACACGATGCTCACTGGTACTCCGTGCAAGCGAACTATCTGCTGCATGTATAGCTCCGCCAACTTCTCGGTAGAAAGCCCTACCTTGAAGGGTATGAAGTGCGTACACTTCGTCAGCCTGTCCACGATGACCCAAATGGCATCCTTTTCTCCTTGGGAACGAGGAAGCCCTGAGACAAAGTCCATCGTAATGTGTTCCCACTTCCACTCGGGAATGGGTAACGGCTGCAACAGACCAGCTGGCCTATGGCGCTCCGCCTTGACCTGCTGGCAAACTAGGCATCTCGAAATGAAACGTGATACATCTCTCTTCATCCCGTGCCACCAAAGATGTTTCCGAAAGTTACGGTACATTTTGTTGGCACCAGGGTGAATAGAATATCTCGATCGGTACACCTCCTGCAAGACTGCCTCTATCAGCTCTCCCTTCGACACGCACAATCGGTTGCCATGCCTCAAGGATCAATCCTCTGCTATGGTGAAATCATCCAGCAATCCAGCTAAAGCCTGGGCCCGAAGTCTGTGAAGGCTCTCATCTGTAGACTGTGCCTCCCTGATCTGCTCCATCAAACCTGACTGAATATCAAGCGCTATCATCTGTATCACTGATCTTGGCCAAACTTTCTCGATACCGAGCTTCTCCAGATCTTCCCGCAAATACCGATCTATCATCAGATACCATGCCATCGGATGCCTGCTCAGCACATCTGCCACCACATTTGCCTTCCCGGGGTGATACTGTAAATCGATGTCGAAGTCCTTCATCAACTCCAACCATCGTCTTTGCCTCATGTTCAGCTCTTTCTGCGTGAACATATACTTCAAGCTCTTGTAGTCAGTAAAGATTTCCACACGCTCTTCGTATAAGTAATGTTTCCATAACTTGAGTACAAAGATCACCGTAGCTAACTCTAGGTCATGGGTAGGATAGTTTCGCTCATGAGTCCGCAATTGTCTAGATGCATAAGCAATCACTTTTCCATGCTGCTGTAGGACACATCCTAGTCCCTTTCCCGAAGCATCGCTGTATATGGTGAAACCTCCAGATCCTGAAGGTAATGTCACAACTGGAGCAGTCGTCAGCCTCCTCTTCAGCTCCTCAAATGCTGCCTGGCAGTTCTTTGACCAAATGTACTCTACGTCCTTCCACGTCAGCTTCGTCATGGGTTCAGCTATCCTAGCAAAGTCCTGGACGAACTTCCTATAATAGTCGACTAAACCCAGGAAGCTCCTGATCTCTGAAACTGACGTCGGAGCCTTCCATGTCTCAACTGCAGCAATCTTTCTGGGATCCACCGAGATTCCCTCTCCAGTAACTACATGGCCGAGAAACTCCACTCGGTCTAAAAAGAACTCGCACTTCGACAATTTGGCATACAATCTCTCCTGCCTCAGAATCCCCAAAACTGTCTGCAAGTGCTCTCCATGCTCCTCCGACGTCTTCGAGTATATCAGGATATTGTCGATGAATACTACGACGAACTTATCCAAATACTGGTGAAATGTCTTATTCATTAAATTCATAAAGACAGCTGGCGCATTTGTGAGACCAAATGGCATCACCAGAAACTCGTACTGCCCGTACTTCGTGTTGAACGCCATCTTCGGGATGTCTGCTGCCCTGACCTTCACCTGGTTGTACCCGGATCTCAAATCTATCCTGAAAAATACTTTTGCCCCACTCAACTGGTCGAACAAATCATCTATCCTAGGCAGACGATATTTGTTCTTAATGGTGATGGCATTCAACGCCCGGTAGTCAATACACAACCGAACTGTACCATCCTTCTTAGGCACAAAGATCACTGGCGCTCCCCATGGAGAAGCACTAGATTGAATAAAACCCTTTTTCAACAGGTCATCAATCTTCTCCTTCATCTCTACGGCCTCCTTGGGATTCACTCTATAGCAAGTCCGGGATACTGGTAATGAACCCGGTACTAAATCTATAGTGAACTCCACATCTCTGTCAGGCGGAAGTCCTGGAAAATCCTCTGGGAATACATTCATAAACTCCCTAATGATAGGGTGTGGCGGGGCTATATCCCCAACTGTAGCACAATAGTTCGGCTCTAGGCTAATCTCTGGCCCTGTCCTCCTGACACTGAATGGTGCTGTGCCTGGGGGACTGAACAGAATACTACCCTCATGACAGTCTATAGCTGCATGGGCATAGCTAAGCCAGTCCATCCCCAATATGATATTATAACCGGGGAGTGGTATCACAAAGAAACGTCCCCTGAACTCTCTTCCGGCTATAGTAATAGAGCATCTATAGATAGCTCTAGTGGGCACTGGTCCACCTTCCGTCATTACTCTACTCATCTTCTCGGTAGGTGTAGCTATAAGATGGTGTTTATGCATAAACTCTAATGACAGGAAGCTATGAGATGTACCAGAATCAAACAAGCATAGAGCTAGAGAAGTATGCAAATAAACATGACATATGATGACGTCAGCCAAATAATCTGGTTCCGAAACCTGCTCCGGCTCCGGCTCAAGAGCTAGACTATAAGCCTTTCCCTGGGGTCCCTTCTACTACTGCAGATGTTGCCCAAACCTCTGCTGCTGAGTCGGGAGCGGCCCTCTAGGTCCCTTGGCTACTAGGCAGTCCCGAAGCAGATGGGTGGCAGACCCACAAGCTAAACACTGCCCCAACCTCTTCCTACAAACGAAAGCATCGTGGCCTACCCTTTTACAGAATGTACACAAGGTTTCCTTCTGCTGTTGTTGGGGTCCCGGGGCTCTAACTGGCGGGGTCGGATGATGTCGTACAGGGGGACGGTAAGTCTACTGGTGCGGCGTCGGTGCTCTCTGCTGGAAAGCCTGACGCTTGGACGGTCCCTCAAGGTGTACAGAAGCCGACCTCTTACAAGACAGAAGACGCTCCTCAATGCTCCGGGCCAACTCTAGGCTCTGGTAGTAGTCAGTCATACCGTTCGCCACTATAAGAATGCCAATGTGTGGAACTAGACCATGGCAAAACCTACGCATCATCTCCTCAGGGTCAGCAACCAGACTAGGAGCGAAACGGCTCAGGCGACTAAACTATGCTGCATACTCGTCGACAGAATGGTTCTTCTGCTGGATGTTCTGGAATCGTAGCCCCATGGCTACCCTAGCGGTGGTCGAGAAGAATTTCTTCTTGAACTGGGTCTTGAACTGATCCCAAGTGGCCCTCCCTCTCGCGAATAGCAGCTCATTCAGCAGAAATCCCGCTGCCTCGACCTGGAGGTCATTCAACAACCTAGCTCTAAGGAGCTTCCTCTCTACCGAGTCTAGCCAGTCATCTGTTACAACTATGCCCTCAGTCCCTAAGAACTCTTTAGGGTTCAGACCCATGAAGTCCTTGATTGTCCCTGCTCTCTGTCGTGGCTCTACAGGTGGTGGGACCACGGTACGTTCCTCAGAACGCTCCATGCTCTGGCGGAGTAGGGTAGTCTGCTCCTGATGGGTTGTTAGGAACCCCTGGATCAGAGTGAGCAGTTGGTTTCCATCGAGTGTGATGGAAGCCTGGATAGGTATAGTGATAGGTGGTGGTAGGAGTATCGGGTCCTGCTGGGACTGTGATGTGGAAGGTGGTGGAGGCATCTGGGTTTGTGGATCTGTGGAGTGGAAGAATATGGTAGGTGGAGGTGGAGGTATATCGGTCAACTGGTCAGCTGACTGGATAGGGAGTGTGCCATTCTCAGGTGTGACATACTGGGAAGAACGAGTAAGCACCATCTAAATAAAAATAAAAAGGACTTATAAGGACTCTTTAAAGTAAACAATCATAGACAAAAAAATCTAATTATAATAGCAAGCATGTGATGCATTTTCTATGTTGCAATCCTAGTATTCCTCTAGGGGTTCTAAGCGTCATTCCTAATGTTGTCTAATTACCTTAAGTTCCTAATTGCAGGCAAGCTTGGTACAATAACATAACCAAACAATTTAGTCAGGACCTGCATGGGCCACCACTAAAAATATGTCACGACTCGCTACCCAAATTGTTGGGGCCGGGCCGAGTCATGTCCAGCCTACGCTTGAGATAAAGCACAGTAAGCTGTTCTAGAGATAACAAGATAAGACTAAATGTGCTAACAGTTCTATAAGTGAAGAAGAGTCATAAATGCTCCAAACACAAAAGTCATCTCATATAATAATAAGTCCAAGTCCAAGTCTGAAATGTAAAACTAGATACAGGTCCAGTTACAAAATACGTAGTCTAATACATGACTACACTAAATATCCCGAGCAACTACACAAACTAGACGAGGTTCTCCGCAGGTACATCCTCGTAAGACAAAGCCTGGTCCTCGGCAGTAACTCCATAATATGGGTCACAGAGCAACTCCTCCTCAGTAAGATACCTACAACGTTATCCTATCAGGACGGGAGCAAGTACTGATTCTAGTAAACTAAATATACGAAGCATGAACATGAATGTAATAAACTGGAATCATGGCATATCATGGTTTAATTGGTTCTTTTTAGAAATGACAACATATAGTTTAAAAGTTTAAAACCGTAGTATGTACGTGAATCGGTCAATAGGTGAATAGGATGTACAGCGGCACATATCAAGTTTTTCTGGCATGTACATACATGCACGAACGGTATCGGTGTATATCCATACACAAACACGAGATCAAAATCTATGGCAAAGTTACATATAGAATGTTATCGAGTGCGGTAAATACATACGGAGAAGGGGGTCATGTTCATGTACACTACTAACAGTTTTCCCTTAACCCGTTATTTAAACATGTCAGAAATACGAAAACTGTCCTAAACATGGCAGAGACTGAAAGTAATACAACATGCAAAGTTTTAACTTGCTACCCCAAGGATCAGTATTTAACATGGTTGGTAAATCAGAGTTTATTGTTATAGCAGTATGTAAAGTTTGTAGAAAGTACTTGCCTTTAGCAAAGCAAAGCAGCGAAAAAAATGCTATAGATGCCTGATAACTCGTCAATATAGAAATAAATATATAAACTTAGTTTTTACACTAAGTTAAACACTAAGACACTAGTAGTGCAACACGACTTTCTAACTGGACGCCTAGCCAAATGGTGACTTTAGCATAGGAGACCAATGTGGGGTGACACAATACTCAAACTAACTTTCTAGGGTCTTTACCCTAGT
>JANAVB010025799.1:5873125-5898125 GCA_029216955.1 Iris pallida
AGCGCGACGATCATTGGGGGTGGTTGGGTTTAGGGTTTTACAGAAAACCTCCCGAAGAATAGAAATTTACGCAAAAGCCCACCGCCTTAGCTATTACAAATTCCAATTTGCAAGAAGACCCGGCTATGGTTCTGTGCAAAAATTAATTTGCACAGACAATTAGGATTTTGCAAATTGATATAAAAACAATTAAAACTATTACAATTTGATATTAAAATAATTCAAATAATTACAAAATGATATAGTTTAACTTAAAAACTATTTAAAAATTCTAGAAATATTCCTAAAAATTATAATAAATTATTTTAAAGCTAAACATGTCATTAGCAACTAATTAATACTAATTAAATCAATTTTTGAAAAACAGGGACTGACATTAAGGGACTACGTTTGTTAGTGTACTTCATAAACCTTGTCACGTTTGTGATATGAGTAGTATGTAGAGGTACTTGTGTATTGGTTGATCACCCATGCGCATGTATTAGGTTATAACTGCTAATAGAATTGTATGCTAGAAGGGTTAGCAGTTATTAGTATAAACCTATTGTGGATACAACATGGTTAGAAGCATTGGACAGGGAGGACATATACTATACACTTGCGCAATGTTATTTGAAAACGTGTCGAGTCGTGTTGGTTGGAGTCGGTCTTGCTAGTGCCTCATTTGAGCTCTACCCTTGTATTTGATAGGGACTCTCTGGAGCTCTACCCGTGTACTATGCTAGCGACTCGCGTGAGTGCTACCCGTGTGGTTGTGGTCAGTCGTAGTCAGTCGGTCTGCCCTTGCGTTAAGTGTTGTTCTAAATTGCATACTAGAGAGGTTAGGAGACCTTAGTCAATATCATGTCACACTTCGTTCTAGTCATGGCATGGGACAATGTCACTTCGCGGAATAGTGTGCTACCCCTTGTCCTTGTTTGGTTGTAGGGTAGTCCACAGTTTCGATGATGGGATATTGGGTCGTGTTATGGTTGGGATACTTACTTTACTTTGTGACTTTATGGCACATTATATATTCAGTTTATATGGCTTATTCTTCATGTATCTTGTTACGTCCCTCTGAGGACCTGGTGAACTCTCCAAGTGTGCTTTTCTGATTTCTACAGGTGCTCTAGCTAAGGCCATGCTTTACTCTCTTCCTTCGAGATGATTGCACTTGGATCATCTTCGCATCACTCGACAAATCCCTTTATTATGTATTTCTTCTCTTTCAATAGTTAGAAGTGGACTTGTCTCCGCCCAACGTCTTGTACAAAATAACAATTTATTGTGGATTTCTATCATTATTCCTTTATATTTGTGGATGAGATATAGTATGTCATGGTTTACTGTATTTTACAGCTTATGCATACATACGAGGATTCTATATACTTCGTATGTATGTAGCTGGCATGTCTACGTACTTAGTCCTAAGTATTTGGGACTAGGGCATTACACATATAATATCGCATATGAATCGCGTGGTGCATGTTGATGATAAGTCTAGACGATCGAATAATTGTTTCGAGAATTAGTGGAACAACTTCGGCCAAGAAGGATATAGTCGGATTTGATAATTGATCGAATGAATATTCGAATAAGTATATTGGTCGATGATCGAAACGAAAATTTTACCAAACAAACTTGGTGATACGAATAGACGATTGCGAGAATCGTGCTATATACGAGAGCGAGTGGTAAGAAAATGACTTTTGAATTGTTTTTTTTATCTTGAATTCACCTAGCAATTGAGCTTGCGTGAATCGAATTTAGATTTGATGTTGTGAGATAGACAAGTTCAAATTTTGGCTAGAAAATTCCTACTCAATAGGAATCGAACATAAGATGCGTCATAAATACCTTCGTGTCAAAATGATCATTGCCTTTGAGCATCGTCGACTCGAATTAAACTTATGTGTCGGATAGATTGTGGCCTTTGTGCAATGTCAATTTAAAGTTGCGTCGGGAGAAATTAAAAATGGTGTCTAGGTAAGTCACCTAGCGGGCGTAGCCCTGAATGTTGATGCATTTGCAAGTCAACAAAGAAAATCATATTGAGATGAGTTGCATAGCCAGACTTCGAAAATATTTGGGCAGCGACTTTGAACGCAAGCCATTGCGGAGGATCATTGCGATCGGATGCACGACGGCTTGACGCAACGCATGGTATTGATGGTCAGTGCGAAGACTTACGAAAATAAAAATGTGATTTTTGAATCGCATCGCATGCAGTGACTTTGTTGAATGAATCACGTATGTATCGAATATACAGATGTGATAAAATTTTGAGAATAGTTGCTAAAGATAAGTTCGATCAAGAGCAAAAGATGGCAAGCATAGGATTAAAATTTATATGTCAGCTTTGTTCCAATTTTCTACCATTGGGCTTGGCTGAAATACACATATTTATGGGTCACCGTGAATAAGTGTAACGATCCAAATCAAGTTGTTTAATGAATTCAAATTGAGCTGCAGGAAAGACTGAAAGTTAATAAAAGCTTGCACGAGTGTATGAAACGGAGATAGTTGGGTGAGATCGTGAAACGATCTAGAAAATACTTGAATTGAGTATTGGTTTCGGTTCGAGGATGAACCTTGTTTTGAGTGGTATATTATGTAATGTCCTGCTCCACACGGTATATTATGCTGAGTCGTTGACTCTAAGAGTTGCATTGACCCGATTAAGTATCGATGCAAATCGATACGAGAGATTCATTGACCGAAAAATGTATCGAGTCGGATCGAAGTAGAGAGTTACGTTGACCCAAGAATGCGTCGAGTAAGATCGATGCAATTGTTAAGTGGGCCCGAAAGAAAGCATTAAGTCTGTTCGAAGATTCTAAGAAATCGAATCGATGCAAAGCACAAGTCCGATTCAAACAAATATTGATTTTAGTTGGTTTCGTATGCAGGCTATACGTTTACGCTAAAATATAAGAGGTCGGCATTTTACCTTATTTACAACAGGGTCCGCAAAACCAAATCACCGCCTCGCAACGGACTGAGGCATAGGTGCGATAAACCAAATTGGTCATATAATTCAATTAAGCATGAAGTGCTCGAATGGCTAAGTCAGAAGAGTTGATTGTGCAATAAAGTTATGAAATCGAGCCGCATCGGCTCGACAAAATGACAAGGCGTATCGGCTTAAGGTGGGGGGTGACTTTGACTCTTCTTTCTACTCCTTCATGCCTAAGTAAAATATATCGTTGTATGCTAGGTTAACTTATCGAGACCACGAGCGTGGCTCAATCGAGAGATGAACATAGTGCGTGTCGAACACTAGATAGAACAATTGAAATGAAACGTACATCAAATGTACGAGTCGCTATTGAACATTGAATATCGCAAAGGTGAGCGCCTCAGTGCACAAGCCATAATAACATAGGATAACTGTATCGACGAGTGCCTCGGTGCACAAGTTATTCGTGCCCCCGTGTACGAGTTAGTATGCTAAAATATTGAAAGATTATATCAGCACGAGTGCCTCGGTGCACGAGCTATAGAACATTGAATACCCTATCGAGACATGCCTCAGTTGCACGAGTCAGAGGGAAAGAACATAAGTCTAACGCATTGAACACTAAGGCATAGAATATGGAAATATTGAATCGAGGCGTGCATCAAATGCATGAAGCAAGGAATAGAGAATAACTATATCAAAGCATGCTTACGTGCACGAGACTTACAAAACGATAGCTTTGTTGCGAAAAGAACAGTTATGGCACGAATGTGGCAGAACTGTCGAATGTGGCATGGTGCCTTCAAAATATTTATGGCCTTCGGGGTATTCGTTGATGAATATTGAGTTGGGGCATTGTGCCAATTGAAGTAGAGATAGGCAAATTACTTTGTTGTACGAAAGATAAGATGTATTACATGGTCAAATGGACTTAAAGATATATAGCCCATGCACGGGTATATGGTAGCTCCCTCGAACGAGGTACGCCAAGGCGCTGGGACTGTTCGGCCTAGGAGGGATGTATTTGGAAAAATCAGTATTGATGGTGCACTCATTAAGATGACTTGCGACCTGCTATTGAAGTGATAAGCCACTTACTGAGTAATTTGGGGTCCTCCGGTTAAGGGACTAGCAATCTCAGACATAGCGAGCATCGTCTTACATATTTGATTTAAGAATTATAAGCCCATTCTGGCTCGAAAAGCTAGTGACCTTCATATAGTTTAAAGAACGGTACGATGAAAGTGCAGGCACACAGAGATCCTGCACAGAGCACTTATAATATGACAGGGAAGGAATGAGGCATATACATCTTGCGTCGGTGCAAGGGCGAGTGCGTCGATGTTGGTAAGAAGTCACGAAATGACACGAGAGTGCTATTAGTTGCCTGCTTGCTTATGCAAATCAAATAATATGTTTGCCATGATAACATGATTTACTGCTTTCGAATATGCCATGAAACTCACCCTAAGGCAAGGATAGAAAGATTACTAACTTGTATACTGTATGATTCAATATACTACTTAATGTCAGTTTAGTAAAGTGGGTCTTTGATTAGTACAGTGAGGACAAAAGTACTAATCTTCCACTAGTTTGCTCGTAGGTTAGGGAAATAGTCTGTTTGCGGTGGAGCTTCACTTGAACAAGCTGAGGCATGGAATACTACAGCATATTGAGACGTACGACTGCGTTGACGCTCGAACTTGCAACGGATGATGCTGTCGAGATATAGAAGACATGATGTATGGAACGGTAAAATCCTTTGTAGTCAAGAGAGAACCTGAGTATTGTAGCCAATTTGGCAAATTCAGTTGGACTATTGAAAGCCTTTGTAATCTCAGTTCATTTATTGAATAAAGAGAAATGTTTCATATACTCTATTTTCTTTTGTTGCTAATATCAAATCAAAGATAACCATTTGAGAACTTGTCATCTTGTCTTGTACGAGTGCAATTCCAGACTCGTACGGCATTACGCCCCAACGAGGATGAACAATTCGAATAAATCGATGCGAGGACGAACGATTTTCTTGGTCAGAGTATGACACATGTGGTGTAACTGAGATAGAGCACGGAAAGGTGTGTTTGTGTAGGACATATATGTCATGTGTGTAGAGTGGCTAGCCTAGTTCATGAGCGTGAATTTTGTTGGAAGGAAAAGGCTAGTATTGTGCTCTAAATTTTAAAGTCACGGTAGAGGATATCAAATGATACGAATAGAATAGACATTATAAACCACTGATTTATTAGCCCCATTGGAGAAAACATGTCAAGTTCGAAGATCATACATTAATTTTCGAACCATAGAAAAATGATTACGTATGTCATTTTTGTGCTTCCAAGTTGGCGAGGGATGCTACAATGACACACTACTAAGGAAATTGAATGATTCACTCTTCTATAGCACAATAGGGTTATTGATGGGGCCACAAATTCTAAGGTACATCATGCAAGAATCTCTAACAGCTAAGTCCTAATTTTTATTCGTAATAAGTTTGCTAGATTATGGTCATAAGGTTTCTAGTGGTGTTGAAGGTAGGGCTTATGCATTGCTGTCGATAACTAGTAAATCATACTATGACGAAGTAATGATGCAGTAATTATACTATGTATATTGACTAAGCTAGTGAATGTGTTGTTCTAATGCGAAGTTATAACTCCATAAAAATGGTATAGCTAGAATAATACCTGCTAGATCCCAGGATGGGTGTCTATCACAGCCATGGTAAATGCTTGCCCTTGCCATTATCTATTCACCTCTTATCCAACCTGTCTAAACTGTGCTGCCTGGTCGGGTAAGGGTGGTCCTCTCCGATATCCTTCTAGTGCAGCTAGTCGTGGTGCTCCTAGTCCTGGTGCTAGTGGTTGTTGCATCCGATGCTGACCTGGTGTCAAAGCGAGTAGTATTGGTCCTTGGATCTGCTGATGGGGTACTAAGGCATGTCGTCTCGGACAATCCTTGACCTTATGTTGATCCATCCCACATTCAAAATAATGGCCCAACCGAATAAGACAATCTCTCTGAATGTGTCCTTGCCTCCCACAGAAATACATATAGGCTTCTTTTGAACCTGGTAGGGCCTTGCTCTCTCCTGCTGATACGTCATGGGACGTCTATTCTATCCACTCTGGTTAACTATAACTGGTCTAGATATTAGAGTAGGGCATTTTTGGTCCTGGTGTGCCTCCTTACGAAGGAGCTCCTAGCTTCTAGCTTATTCTAATACAGCAACATGTGAGACTCTAGACTGTACAGTAGTATGCTTCTTAAGCTCTGGTGATAGTCTATTATGAAATCTCTTAACTCTTTCTCGCTCCGTTGGAATAAGTGTCGCACCGAGTCTACTCAGGCGACTGAATTCCGTATCGTACTCGTCCACTGACAGGTTCCCCTACTTTAGATGGAGGAATTGGTCATAGAGGACATCTTGAACATGGACAGGGAAGAACCTTTTATTGAAGAGTTTATAGAATTCTTTCCAAGTCTGTTCAGTACCTAGGTATCTTAATTCAGCTTTCCACCAGTGGTAGGCATTGTCTTCTAACAATAATTCTACTGTTGTTATCCATAAGTCAATAGGCAGTTGAGATGTCTTTAACAACTTCTCAGTGCTGGTGAGACACGCGATAACTTCTAGCGGACCCTCGGTACCCTTAAAATTCTTAAGCTTCATGTTGATAAAGTCCTTAATGGAGCCTCATAGGGTTATGGTGCTGGTGCTAGAGCTGGTACCAGGGCTGGTGGTGGAGGTCTAGCAAGGGAGGCCATCATGCTCTACTTCAATAGTTCAGTTTATTGCCACTGAGACAGTAGCATAGTATATATAAACTAGGTGGTTGGGTTCGCATCAGTCGAAGGTGGAGGCATCTGTGATCCGGACTGAGGTGGGAACTACTGAGGGAATGGGGGAGGTGGTGGCATATATCTTTCCTAGGATACTGTAGTTGACTGCCCATATGTCCCACCGAAGGTACATAAATCTGAGGGTTCTGCTATACCGTTGGTGGAGTCATGTTGACTGTTACTGCCCATGTTGGAATAGATTGAGTAGGGATGGGTCACGACCCGCACCCAGATATTCAGGCACAAGTACGTGAGCCATGCCCAGCCTACGCCACAGTATCGGCGATAGAATGCTGTCAAGTACCTAGTATAAATCTACAACATCTATATGACCCACAATAACAACCTGTACTCAAATCATATATGACTAAGGCATATATAAATAAGAAAGATAGCAGCAACACTGAATCAACTAGAGTCTACAAATGATCATATATGACAAGAATGTATCAGAGACAAATTCGATACCGAAAACACAAATCTAAATAAGGAATAATGGCCTAGAGCTTCCAGAAGTCAATTCATGGTAAGTGGAACATCGAGAATCTGTCTCAGCTAGTACTATCATGTAGTCCAAGTATGTGGGACATAACAACTCCTAAAAATATGGTTATCCAGTCAGGATTGAAGTGAAGTACAACCCAATAGCAGTTCCAATTAATTGACAAGTGTTATGAACTAGTAAATAATAATGTAATACCTGATGAACAACTTATAAAAGACAAGATACATATAGAAGAACAAATAATTAAGGAACAATTTATGTGATAGGGAGAACAGGTAAAAATGTAAAGACGGACTGATGTGTGATAATAAGAAACCTGTCATGCATGTATATGACCAGCAAGTATAGAATAATCCAAGAAACTGTATTTAACTAGTGTTTTGAACAAGTCGACATGTGAACGGCTAGGGGGTGAGTCCGACAAACCACACGTATCATGTGTGCTGCTATTATTCCAGTAAGACCATGGGATAGAAAGGGTATGTTCACACGTCTCCTAGGTATTTCCTTGTCCGACTTGTACAAATGGATCCAGGTCCCGACTCGCAGAAATCTCAATAGTCCAGAGTAGATCATTAGGCCAGAAAATACATTACTCCAGTAATTTATTAGCCCAGAAAAGTTGATAGGCATGAAACCACGTATCTCAAGGCTATGAATCCATACAATACCAATCCGTGCATCCATCGTATGAAAAATTAAATAAAACACTAATATAAACATACATCATAGAAAATATCAAATAATGGAAACTATCAGAGAATGTACTCGCCTGCGGTCCTGAGCAACAAGTGTGAAAGGAGGCCTAAAGTGGAATCACAAACACCTAAACATAAGATTCATGTTAATTAATGCTTTGGTATGTTAAACATGGATATCTAAAATAAAATATGCATTCTAGGTCAACTCTAGGTCAATACTAGATCTTCATGGGCAAACTAGCTCAATTGTCAATTTTAGCGATGTGAGATCACTGGAATCGACTGATCTCAGTTTCGACGCACGGATTCCGAGATACGAACATGAACAAGAATTAATTATAATTAAGGGTGATACATAAGGGAAAATCTACAGACATTGTCGGATGATAAAACAAACATCACCAACGTGTCCAGAATGGTCAAATTAGCTAGGATAGCCTATCTATAAGTCCAATTTAGACACAAGGGTAAATGGTAATTTTGGGTCAAAACAATATTCGCCATTGGATCGAGTTTGCACCGAAAAATGTGCTAGGATACAAGTCTACTAAACCTAGCAAATTATAGATCCACGAGTCCAAAATGATGATACGAACCCAATGGTATATCCGGAATTGAATTCCGACGAGTCGATCTCAAAATAACCCGTTGACCTGGACATTGGGATTCGGTTTGCACGGAAATGCGTGTCGGGGCCCATGTCCTCCAAAATAAGCAAATTATATAAGAATTTTATCCATAATGATGCCACGAGTCCACCGGTGGCGTCAGATCTGGAATCCAAAGTCCCGAATTCAAAATTGGAATCTTACAAGTTGGAAATTACGGTTTTGAGATGCCAACTTTGGCGTTGATTTCAACCAACCGAATGACATCCTATAAAGCTAAAAATTTTATGGCACGAAGGTGTTATACCTATTGCACTGTGAAGTTAGTGGTTCGTCAAATGAAGCTTCGACGAGAAAGAAACGAATCCGCAAACTTGGCTCCACGAAACTGTAAAAATAAATATAATTTAATCGAGCGACTTGTTGGTCAATTTTAATCTATCAAATAGTCAAATTAACGGTTGAAACTTTAGGTAGCAAATGGGTATATACCTAGATTGAGATGGAAGAATCGGATCGACGATCCAATGTCGATTGTCCAAAAAATATGCCCAAAGTAGCTGTCCCGAAATGCGATTTCTGAGTTCAAAGCTCGCACGTCACAACGAGATTCCATACGAAATGCACGAATAGCCTAGGATGTACATCGGGGAAGAAGGTGGCAGCCATAGAGGCGGTTCGTCGGGGCCATACGCAGTCATGGGCGGTAGTGTGTGGTCGAAGCCGAGCTACTGCGGCACCTGTACACTCGTGTGTGCGTGCTTATTTGCCATGAAATATAAAAGAGCAGAACAATTATCAGAGGACTGGACTTTTACTTCACGATACAAACTCGCTTGTACAAAGAAAGCCTAGGGACAAAAACCTAGGTACAGCAATCTAAGTACAATTATTTATTTTAGATTCTGGAGGGTGACGATAGAGGCTCGAGAAAGCGACGGCAGCTCTGCCTTACTCCTTGGACGATCGGGTGCAGCCTTGGCTCTGTAGAAGAACTGCTGGGCGTTGATGAAGAAATGCTCTCTCTTCAGGCTCTCTGGCTCTCTATGTCTCTCTCTGTATAGCTCTCTCTGTCTTTGTGTATGTCTCTATGTGTCTCTCTGTATGTATGTCTCTGTCTATTTCGCAAGGGAATGGCACCTTGCTATTTATAAGAGTGGGGGGCCTCATTAGGGTTTACAATGATTGCCTATTCTTGAAAGTCGGCGGCTAAGGATCACTGGATCTGGGCCGTTCATCAAGATTTGAGCAATAAATATGATTGCATCAAATCTTTTGTGGATAATTAATGCTGATTAACATAAATCCTCCTGATTTGTCATACCAACCTCGGATTCCTCGACACGTGTCTTTAATTGGCTTATTTGCAAATGATCTGATTTGATCCCAATATTTTATTAGGATTTGTTGAGGGATTTCGATCAATCTGATGCCACGTGCCCTGCTATCTGAGCCGCAGGAAAGTTGCTCCTTATTAGGCCGCATAAGGATGGCCACGTGTCAAGGCTACCTAAGAGTGGCCCCTCTGAACTTTTGGACCGCATGGTAATGATTTGAGCCGCATGAGTGTGGATGATCGCATGAGTGAACCGCATGACGATAGTCCTCGCGAGCCGCATGGGGATAGTCTTCGTGAGCCGCACGGAGCTAGTCTTCGTGAGCAGCATGGGGCTAATCTTCGTGAGCTGCATGGGGGAGGTCTTCATGAGCCGCATGGAGCTAGTCTTCGTGAGCCGCATGGGGCTAATCTTCGTGAGCCGTATGGGGGAGCCTCCGCTTGGGCCGCATGGGGGAGTCACCACTTGGGCCGCATGGGGGAGTCTCTACTTGGGCTGCATACGACTGTCCACGTGTCAAGGCTGCATGACAGTTTCTGACTCTCGGGGGATCGTGTCAGAGATTTTCTTTACTTCCCAAGGAGTTCGTCATTATGAGGGAGTCATAATGATATCTTTGTGTCAGAACTGTTACCTTGTCAGAGCTGTCAGTCGTCAAAGCATTTAATGTAGTAAAGGACGAACCGAAGGGGTATTTGTAGGCCACGTGGCTCCTCTCTGAGCCACATAGAATTTGTTTGAACCGTATAGACGCTCGAGCCGCATGGATACTTGAGCCGCATGAACTCTCTGAGCCGTAGGGGGCTCTCTGGCCGCATGGATCTTTTTTTATTCTTTTCCATGCTTCTACAAGATCCCCTTCAAAGTTTTCAATTTATAAAATTAAAATACTTTGAATAAGAAGCATGGCTATGTATTCTTCTGGCCGTATATGATGTCTCAGCCGTATTGATGTCTCAGCCGCATGGATGTATCCGCCGCATGGATGACTCGGCCGCATGGATGATTCGGCCGTATGGATGTTTCGGCCGTATTGAGTCAATCAGCCGCAGGAACTTTCGGGCCGCATAGCTCCTTGCCACGTGTGCACATCATTAATTCCTCAAATTCGTTTTAGTGCCGCCTTTACGGGAGATCCCAAGGGTCGGCTCATTAAATCTTTGGATTTTATGCCCTGGGTGAATCTCCTTTATGAGATAGGGGACGAAATCCGATGAGTCTTATATATATATATATATATATATATATATATATATATATATATATATATATATATATATATATATATATATATATATATATATATATATATTTCATCTTTTTCGAGGCGGTTATCAATCTACGTGTTCCCTCCTCTCTTGTCCTCCTATAAATAAGAGGAGTTTGAGAGAGAAGACTTCTTTACTTTCTCCTTCACTTCGAATTTTCCCTACTCCATTGTCATCTTCTTCTTTAATTTTCAATGGCTCCCAAGAAGACCGTTGCGGCGAAGGACAAGAAGGTGGCGTCTTCGTCAAAGAAGACTGCCTCTACTTCAACCACGACCGTTCCTCTGTCGACCGTCCTGCCCGCAGCTCACCCTGACATCCATCCTCCTATTGTTGGTAAGGACTTTATGTGGGTTTAAAGAACCCTAACTGCTATGGCTACGTCGCATGCTTTATGCACGAGCCTTTATCTTCATGTGAGTCGCATGTTCGTCCTACGGTCGAGTCGCGAGCCGCATAAGAATAGCCACTGTGGCCGCATACGCGCTTCGCCAACAAAGCCGCATAAGCTACACTGAGCCGCATAGATTCGCACACATTTGTCTGTCACGTGGTCCGCACGAACTTATCCGACCCCTACGGGCCTTATGAAAGCACTGTCGCATGACCCTTCACTAAGTGGAGCCGCATGAATGTTCTGCTGAGCTTGAGCCGCATGAGGCTTCCGTAAGTTGGAGCCGCATAAGTTTTCTCCTGAGCCACATGAGGCTTCAGTAAGTTGGAGCCGCATAAGTGTTCTCCTGAGCCGCATGAGGCTTTGTTAAGTTGGAGCCGCATAAGCTCGAAAGCACCCATTAGTTCTTTTTTGTCCATCCTTTTAACTTATCTTTTTCTGTCTTCTTCTCAGTGAATTTGCCGGTAAATGCTGCTGGAGAGCTCCTGGTAGGCAGCGCCCAAGCTGCTCTGGGCTATAGTTACGACCATATAGTCCAACACATGGCTGACCAGTTTCTGAGTGACGAGCCCCCGACGAGATCGAATGCCATCAAGAATCAGCCTTTCTATTTTCTTAATGCTATGATGAACTCGGAGAAATTAGAAGGGGAATACTTGAAGGCCGCATTCTTCTTTGGAGACGCCTTGACTGTGAAGAACAGTCAGATTCTAGAGGTGTCAGAGAACTGGAGTTTTGTTTCTAACGGGATGGCGATCCGTATCCCCCAGATGGAGAGTCACTTTCCTTTATCTTGGTTCAATATGCTCCCATTGGACCGGAAGATGGAAGATTCTTTAACTCCTACTCGGAGTGGGATGTTCGTGGGAGACATCCATTATAACAACAGCCTGAAGTCAGTGTGCGCGGGCAAGGTGCACACCAGCCGTTCCGTAATGGGATTGGCCCCGGGTACCTTCTTGAATGTGCCGGGTCCCAATTTCACGTTTTCTATCGCCGATACTTTTATGAACCAACTCGCTCGGAAGGGCTCCTATCCTATTGGTCGGTTGATGCTCCCCAGCTGGATACATCCGATTCCCTCGTGGACCAATCTGTCTACGTAGATTTTGCAAAAGTATGAGGCCTTTCTGTGTGAGATTGGTCTTTACTATGCTATTCGGGGCACTAGCCATGGCTTGCCTATAAACAAGAGATTATTTATATCTCTGTTGGAGATGTATAATCGCCGTACGGAAACCTTCTATACTCCCATAGGGGAAATGGGGCTCGCGCTCCATGAAATGTATGCGGTCTCCAAGCTTCCTTGGGGGGACGAAGCTTTTGAGGCGTATACTCCCACGAACGAGGAGTTCGAAGAGTTGGAAAGGCGGCATCCAGGCTTCGTAGCTCTTTATCAAGAGATATTGTGCCATTATAGCACATGTCATCAAATGGCCAAAAAGGAGAACAGCTCGGAAGGGAATACCCCTCATACCAAAGACTGGGTGCGCTACCTCTTCACGACGGATGCCTCAGGTCAAGTTACTCCCCGCCGTCCTCAATCCCGGGAGGCGGTGAAAGCCTTAGTGTCGTCAGCTAAGAGGGTGGCCACCTCTAGTGACAGATTCGGGAGTCAGACCGACTCCTTCGGTTATTTTTATCAGGACACCCAAGAATTGTCGGAGAAGGCGCTCCTGGCAGGATTCTTAATGATATGGCTGCGAAACTGTGTAGTCTCGGGCGGAGCTGGTTCCATCGAGAGGATCAGTCGCAATTTTATCCTTCCGGCTGTGAAGTTAGTTTTGCGAGTCCGGCTAGCTCTCCTCCCGGCCATGGTGTGCAGTATACACCGTGGCCTTCGCACTTTCACATCCAAGGACATTGCCCGTGATGTGATGAAAGATTTTGAACGGACCGAGTTGCCCTATCATTATTTGATGGGGTGGTTGTTAATGCATTATCCGTCTTTGATGAGACCGGGCTCTGAAGATGGCGTAACTGATGACGACGCTTTTATCTTCCGCTGTCGTAATGAGTCTTGGGAATTCGAGACCATGCGTGCTTGCCGGATGGCATTGGCGAGGGCAGACATGTACAATATTTTCGTATCTGTCCCTCGTTTTACTGATAAGGAAATAGCGGCTGTCCATCTTGACGGTATTGGCCCCCCTCAACTTCTGGACGGCCAGATGCTTCTGTGGCTGCAAAATATCTGCCCCTCTCATCTGGTGTATCGCAACCGTAATATTGTCTTTCTGGAGCCTTATCTGCCGAACAGGTTCGCCCGGCAATTTGGATATAGTCAGCTTTTTCCAGACAGCCCCAGTTCTTGTCTGGGATTTGAAGGTAGCCTTTTTGACGGCATCCGGGCCTGGCATTACTATGACACATTCCATATCCGTACCGTTTTCTCAGTTCCTGCTATCAAGGCGTCGGTAGAGATCTTATATATGGCAGCTCTATACCACGTCATGGCGAACAAGCCCCCTGTCGGTTTTAACCCGGGTACCAGTTTCATCGTTGGTATCGGTCTGGATGAGGGTTCCCAGGGGGCCAAGACAAGGAAGAGGAAGAACAAAGTCAAAGTGCCAGATTCGGACTCCGCTGCTGCAGATGACGAAGGCGACGAGCCTGATGAAGATGACTCTTCATTTTCGGTGGCAGATGTAGGGGCGAATCAGCCACCTGTTTTGCCAGATGAGATGATGGTAGATCAGCCATCCGTTGCACCCGGCCCTTCACGGAAGCGTAGCAGGCAATTTTCTTCTGTTGGCGGCATTCCTCGCTCTCAGAAACTAGCTGCGACCAGACACCGCGGGCTAACTATCAAGGAAAGAGGCGAAGAAATCGACCCCGCATCAGAGGTAAATAAGTTACTACCGGTCCTTTCTTTCTTCTAGCTTTGATTTTAATCATCTTCTTTCCCTCTTGTAGGCGTCAGAAAAAGAGGACTCTCGAGTTGCAGAGATCGTGACCCGGGATGACGGGGGCTCCGGTGAGCCTGCCCCTGAAATTGTTGAATTCCGTCAAGATGATGCTGATCGAGTTGCCTCTCCCTCTGAGGTGGCTGGGTCAGAGGAGCTGGCCAAATTTAATTTGGAGATCGCGGGTGAGGAGACCCTGCCAGCTGCGAACGAGCTGCAGCCTCGATGCTCCTCTCCCTGTAAGATAAGTCGAATCTTAACTTGCGAGGAGGCCTATCTACTCTATGATCATATCCTCCGGGTCACGTCGATTGATCATTGTCCTGGACATGCAGGTCCTGCCTCTCCAATGCCGAGGATGGACTTTGTTGAGACAGACTCTGCCGAAGGGGCACTGGCAGAGAGGGGCGTACCTCCTCCCCCTCCTGCTCGTCTTAATGGTCCTCCTGCGGGCTCGAGTTCGACAAGTTCGGTGATGGGACAATCGGGGCAGGCGACGATGGTCCTCGTGTCTTCCTCTGCTCGGGCGGCCCAGAGAGTCGACCTCTCCGCCCTGCCAAGCGTCCAGGCTCTTCGGGTGGCAGAGGAAGAGTTAGCCGCAATCCGTGCCTCGTTCTTCTCGGAAGTTGCCCCCTGGTGGCAAGTTCTAGCACCACTCCTTCGATACTGCCGGCCACGCTTCCTCTGACGCCGTCCTCTACAGAGGTACTGGACGAATCGTTACAGGACGTGGTCGACAGCTTTTATCGTCACTTGAAAAGGAGGATAGAAGCTGCTATGGACAGAGGGACCTCCTTCGTCTTGGCCCGACAATGCGTCCAGGGTCAAATTGATATCCTTAAGGCCCTTCCTGGTGGGGCAGGGGTGGCTGCACTCCTGGAGGCGAAATTGCTGGAGACTGATCAGTTGGTGGCCCAGCTTCAGGGACTGCGGCAGGTTGATCTATCTGCCGCTATAGATCGGGAGCGTGGCTCCCTCACAACTGCTATAGAGAAGGCGAGGGCTGCTCAGGATAAAACCAGGCCGGCCATAGTGGAGGATCTCCGTACTCTGTCTGACCGATATGATCAATTGAGCCATGAGAGTGAAGATGTTATAGCTCGGGAAGCGATTGCCTCCCGTAGGATTACTGAAATGCGGGAGCAGATCCTTGAGCTCCAAAGGAAGTTAACTTTCTTTGAGTCTGAACTTGAGGCTGCCCGGATCGACAGAGGGCTGATTATCTAGGAGGCTGATAATGTCAATAAAGCTTCGGCTGACTTGTAAGTGGCTCTGAAAAGGTTGGACGACGACTGGTGGACACTCATGGACCTGGATAATAGGGAACGGTTGGCCCAGGAGGCTGAGCGCAGACAGAAGGTTGAGCGGGGTACTGCCTTGGTGAGAAACTGCCTCTTGGAATTGTGTAATGCCGAACTATAGTCGGCCTTTTCTTGATTTTGTTCCTGTTTTTTTCCTTTTCTTTTTTCTTTGAGAGGGACGTGGTCCCAAAACATGTAATGCTTTTTCGTCTTTCAAATAAAGAGTACTTTTCATTCTACCCTTCATTTGTATTGCTTGTTTGTGCCTGTGGTATTGTGGTGATGTGTGCCCCGCATGGGGGACTTGTTTGTGGACCTGTTACCCCTGGCATACCTTGGTTTTTGGTACAGATAACAAGTTTGATTGGGGATACCTAGAACAGCTCCACGGTAATGTTGTTGTGGACGTTCCAAGTATCGGGAGATAGAGTGCCATGGAGCAGCTGGGCTCCCGGGGCATGATGAGAAATGATGGGCCTGTACTAAGGGACTTAGCAAAGGACATTTGTGGGCCTATTATCTTTGGCGTACCCCGACTTAGGATACGGATAATAAGATGAGGGGAAACCAACATACTTATTCAGAGGTAATAAGGACATGGCAAGTATGAGGGTTTTAACCGTAGAGTCTTCCTACTCAGAGGTAATGAGGACATGGCAGGAGTGGACTCAACGAAAGATATTTGTGGTCAACAGAGGACATTTGTGGGCCTATTACCCTTGGTGTACCCTGGTTCATGGTACGGATAATAAGACGAGAGAGGACTAACATACTTACTCAGAGGTAATGAGGACATGGTAAGTACAGAGGTTTAACCGTGGAGTCTTCCTGCTCAGAGGTAATGAGGACATGGCAGGGGCGGACTCAGCGGAGAATATTTGTGGACCTATTATCCTTGGTGTACTCCAGTTGTGGGTACAGATAATAAGTCGAAAGAAAATCATCATACTTACTCAGAGGTAATGAGGACATGGCAAGCATGAAGGTTTCTTCGACGGAGCCTTCCCACTCAGAGGTAATGAGGACATGGCAGGAGTGGGCTCAATGAAGGAGGGTATATAGAACGACTCAGAGGTAATGAGGACATGGAAGTTCTATGTAAAGGGGTGATTTGTTTTTGGCGGAAGTGAAACGACTCAGAGGTAATGGGGACATGGCCGTTTTGGAAATTTGTGGATCGGTTACCCTTTTTGTGCACTGGAAGTACGGGTAGTGGATCATGAGGGAGGATCTCTTCCAGGAAGAAAGTTCAGAGGTATGGTCATACATGACTTACTATCTGAAAGAGTGACCGGAATGTGAGTTCAGAGGCACCTGCGGGTACATGACTCGATAATCTGGAATGTTGTGAAAGTGAGTTCAGCGGCACCAGCGGATACATGATTCGATAATCTAGAATGTTGTGGATGTGAGTTCAGCGGCACCAGCGGGTACATGACTCGATAATCTGGGTGTGAGTTCAGCGGCACCAGCGGGTACATGACTCGATAATCTGGAAGTGTGAGTTCAGCGGCACCAGCGGGTACATGACTCGATAATCTGGAATATATCGTTTAGACATAATATTTTTTTCAGGAACTTGCCGTTGACGGGCAACATGAGCAAGTCTCCATTTTGCTTTGCGAGGCGGTAAGCACCGTTGGAGAATACAGCCTCGATGATAAATGGACCTTCCCATTTTGGCTGGAACTTGGCGGCGGTCTTGTGAGTCATGACCATCGGCCTCCGGACTGTCAGAACGAGATCACCCACTTGGAATGTTCTAATTTTGACCTTCTTGTTGAAGGCTCCAGAGATGCGTACTTGGTATAGCTCGATCCTTTGCTGAGCCAGGAGGCACTTTTCATCTAAGGCATCTAACTCTTGTAGTCGGCGACGGTAGTTATCATCCGTCGTCAATTGATAAGTGAGGGCGATACGGAGTGAGGGTATTTGAGTCTCCAATGGGAGAACTGCCTCACTCCCATACACCAGGGAGAATGGTGTATTCCCTGTGGCCGTTCGGACTGTGGTACGGTACGCCCACAAGTATTCACCAAGCTTCTTGTTCCAATCGTGTTTGTTGGACGATACGAACTTCTTGAGTAACTTGATGATGGTTTTGTTGAATGCTTCTGCCAACCCATTTGCTGCTGGATTGTATGGCGTCGAAGAAATATTCTGGATGAGGTGCTTGTCGCAGAACCGATAGAAGGCATGGCTTGCAAACTGCGGACCATTATCATAGATGATCCTTCGGGGTAGTCCAAAGCGATAGATAACGTGATGCTTGAGGAAGCTGATCATGTTTGAAGTCTTTACTTCTGCAAGCGGGACAGCTTCCGCCCATTTAGAGAAGTAATCTGTGATTACGAGTATGAAGCGATGTCCTCGGAAGGAAGGTGGAGTAATCGGACCGATGATATCCATTCCCCATGCTTCGAATGGCCAGGACGCCACTGTCGGATGTAGAAACTCGGATGGTTGGTGGATGAAGTCCGCATGGTCTTAGCAAGCTTTGCACTTTCTAGCGTAGTCTATCGTATCTGCCACCATCGTGGGCCAGTAGTAGCCCATTCGGCGAAGACGATCTTGCAATTTAGGGCCAGTCTGATGGGCCCCGCAGACACCGTCATGAGCTTCTCATACGGCTTCTTTGGCTTCTGCGTTTGACAGACACCGAAGCAACAATCCATCATAGGATCGGCGATACAGCATTTTTGTCACTGTATCGTAGAAGAATCTGAAAGAACGCCGTCTGATAGAGGTGGCTTCCTTTGGGTTCTTGGGCAGGATATCATAGACGACGAAGTCAATGAATGGTTGTCTCCAATCTGGGATATCCTCGATCGTCTGGACGGAATAACTCGCCACGAATTGAATGTTGTTCTTGGGACAGACCAATTCATGGCCTATCATATCTACCGATTGATGAGCATGGTTCAAAACCGCTAGGGAAGCGGCAAGGCCAGCTAAGGCATCAGCTTCGATATTTTGGAGTCTGGGAACATGCTCGATGAAGAACCCCTCGAATGACGATATGATGTCGATCGCTATTTGGTGATAGGGGATCATGTCTTCGTGGCGGACTTCGTATGAGCCCCGGATCTGATTGACGATTAACTGCGAATCATCGTATGCTTCAAGATATTCTACCCCCAGCTCTCTTGCAAGTTGGAGGCCAGTGACCAGAGCGTTGTACTCGGCCACATTGTTAGAGCATGGTTCTGTGAGAGAGTAAGCGCGATTAATAACCAATCCGGAAGGGGAGACCAGCACCACCCCGACTCCGACGACGATGTTGCCCTTGGGTCCAATTCTCGAAGCACCGTCGAAGAACAATCGCCATATATCATCTTGCGAGGTTGCATGCGAGTCGACGACCTCATCTGGGATCTCTTCATATATTCTGGATGACTCCGAGCCTGGGTGGGCTGCCAAAAAGTCTGTCAGGGCTTGACCTTTGACAGCCTTTTGCGGGACGAAGATCATATGATAAGGGGACAGCAATATTGCCTATGTAGCGAGACGAGAGCTGAGTGCCCTAGTTTAGTCATGAGGACCCTGAGAGGGTTGACTCGTGATATCATATGTATGGTTTGTCTAGTAACATAGTGCCGCGTCTTCTGAATGACGAACACCAGGGCAAGGCATTCCTTCTCCACAGCGGTGTATCGGTGCTCTGGCCCAATCATCATTCGACTGAGGTAATATATGGCTTGCTCATGGCCTGCATCATTGTTTTGTGCCAGCAGAGCCCCGAGGGAATGTTCCATTGCTCGTACGTAGAGCAGGAATGGTTTTCCAGCAACCGGGGCCACCAGGACTAGAGGGTTCGACAAATATTCTTTGATGTTGTCGAAGGCCTGCTGACATTCTTCGTCCCATACGAATGAGATGCCTTTCTTCATGAGATGGGTGAATGGTCGACATCGCCCGGAGAGGTTAGAAATGAACCTCCTGATGTAAGCTAGCCTTCCTTGAAGGCCTCTGAGTTCGCGGAGATTTCTCGGGGGACCTATCTCCATAATTGCCTTTGTCTTCTCAGGGTCTACATGGATACCCTGGGCGGTGATGATGAAGTCCAAGAACTTCCCGCTGGATACGCCCAGGAAAGATTTTAGGGGATTCATCTTCAGATTGTGCGCTCGCATCAGGTCGAATACCGTTCTCAGATCCTGCAGATGGTCTCCCTTACAGCGACTCTTAACGGCAATGTCATCAACATAGCACTCTACCGTCTTGCATAAGTGGTCTCTGAAGATGATACTCATGGCTCTTTGATATGTAGTACCGGCATTCTTCAGACCGAAAGGCATGACTGTGTAACAGTATGTGCCAATCGGTGTTCGGAATGATGTATACTTTTCGTCGTCAGAAGACATCTTGATTTGGTTGTACCCTGAGAAGCCATCCATAAATGACATACGTTCAAAGCCGCAGGTGTTGTCAATCATGATGTCTGTGATAGGGAGGGGGAATTCATCTTTGGGACATGCCTTATTCAGATTACGGAAGTCGATGCAGATTCGAATCTTCCCATTCTTCTTGAGGACGGGTACTATGTTGGCGACCCAGTCAGGATGTTGCTCCTCACGAATGAAACCGCTGGCTATAAGTTTGTTGACTTCGGCTTCGATCGCATCCATGATGCCCGGGCGGAAGCGTCGCTGTTGTTGCTTGACTGGCTTTGCATCCGGTCGAATGTTGAGTTTGTGAAGAGCAATATCGGGATTTAACCCCGGCATGTCTTTATAGCTCCAGGCGAACACATCAATATATTCTTTGACAAGTTCCAGCAGCGATTCTCGCTCTTTGTCTGTTAGGCTTTTACTGACGAAGATCGGTTTTGGAGAAGATTCGCTGCCGAGGTCGACCTGTATAACCTCATCTTCAGTAGGAGGTTCTCTCTGTTCGAACCTCTTTTCCCATTGTGCATCCAGCTGTTGGGCCCACGGCTCTAGCTCAAGGATTTCAGGAATGTCTTTGGCTTCTTCATAAGCGTCGGCGAATGCCATGTTGACTGACAAGACTTGTCTGAATACATCTCTGATGCTGGTATCCGAATCAGAAGTTGATGACCCGGTTGAATGTGAATGCCAGTCACATTCTTCATCTGAACTCTCAAGGGTCGTCGTGGGTGTAACATACCCTAACCCATATCGAGTCTTGCTATAGTAGTCCCGTGGTTTGCCAACCGAGACCGGTGGCTTCAAAGGTAATCGTCGTACAGTACCGTAGTTCAAGCCTGGCGTCGTCTCCAGATCATATCCCTGTTTCTGCATGAGATATTTAGATTGGGGGCTATAAAGATACAGAGGCAGTCTTCCGGCATCTGATTCAAGGTCGACTTCTTCTATGGTGAAGGGCTGCGGATCGTCCTTCCGGCCGAAGATGATTGGATGGTCCCCTCCCTCGATTATGGGGTAAGCGTCTTCCACTGGAGTAAGCTGGATTGCGGTGTACAAATTTGTCACCTGTGTGTGTAGGTGAGTGCCTATACCGTGTTCCATAGCATACATCGTACAAAGCTTATTAAGCTCGAGGTAGTTCAAAGATAGCCCTTTATTGATGAAGTAAGGTATCTTTTCTAGCGGGATAACATCATCTGTGGAGGGAACATCAGTGTGGGCAGCCACATACTTGGCTAGCTCCGGTTTCTCTTCGGCTACCCCATGTATAAATGAAGACTGAGAGGACGACCTGGGCAGCTTGATCGTCAAGGGTTCAGCTGGTGGAGCAGAGCGTGGAGTTGTCGAAAGACTAGCGACCCCCAGTCTGGTGCTCGATGCTGGGCGGGGAGTGGTTGGTTCGCTAGAAGTTCCAGGCCTTACATCGGGGTAACGACCCTTCTTAGGAAGGCGTATCGTTATTGGCTTGTCGGAGGGATTGAGCTTCTCCGTTTGCGGCTGGCCGACTCTCGGCAGCCTGATTGTCAGTGGCTCCGTTGTGGGTCTTGGCACTTGGCCAGACCTTGGCAGCCGGATTATCATCTGCTCTTCTTGTGCCGAGAGGCTGATTACGTCCTTATGCAGAGTGGCTGTAAGGGGTACGGACTTGCCAGGTTTGCGAGCTTGGAGGTGGATCGTCAGAGGTTCTTCTGATCCTGTGGCTGTCTCGATACGAGCTTGCACATCTCCTTCACCAAGGTGCCTCTTCGACTTTTCGTACAAGCAGGAGTCTGAGTAGTAGGATTCGACCCCTTTGAAGGGATCGATATCAGCAAATTCTGTCCTCACAAAGTCATATTTATCGACATATTTGAAGCACTGGTGTAGCGTGGAAGGCACGATCATATAATCGTGTATCCAAGGGCGCCCCAAGACGATGTTGTAAGAAGTATCTGTATCTATGACGTAACAGGTGACTTCCGACTGGAGATCACCAATTTGACACTTCAGACGAATCTTCCCAATTGGGTAGCTCCTGCCCGAATTGAAACTGCTGATGGCGGTGGTCGTAGGCGTCAGGCGATGCATAGGGATGCGGAGATGATGTAACAGACCCTTCGGGATAATGGTTATGGAAGAGCCAGGATCAATGTACATCCGATCCACCTTTACGTCGCTGATGTATCCAGTGTAGTATAGCGGGCGATCGTGTAGGTTGGTTTTGATGAGCATGTCCTGCGGAATGAAGACAATGTTGGGTATCGCTCCCGTGCAAGCGCTGTCTTGGAGATCTGCAGGCGGGCTCTCCCGTAAGGTTGACCTGAGCCAGGTACGCATCGGCATTTTGGAGTGCATTGCTCAAAGCCGTGCGAACATCCTTTGAGAGTCTCAGAAGTTCGTATAATGACAACTTGGCCGGTGTGTTAGCCAATTGCGCCAAGATGTCGAAGTTGTAGGGCCTCTCCAGCCCCTATGGTGTCTCTTTTCGTAGGGATTTGTCAAAGCGAGTCTCCTTCGGCCTAGGCTTGTCGGTCGTTGGAGGCTGAGCTGGTCCCGGAGCGTCAGTTGTAGCGGGCTGATGATCTTCAGTTGAGTTGTCAGCCACGGGTTGGGATTGTGCCCCAGACCGCGTGATGACGGCTGTAGCTTCTTCGATATCTGCCGAGATTGTGCGGCAGGGCCTGACTTTTCCACGCTTCTTCTTGCAAATAGAAGATGGTATGGGCTGAGTCACTTCTGATACCAAGTCTGGATGGACCCACATGACCTTCCCTCGTGATATGGTGAGGGGTACTAGACCAGCAGCCTGATCTCGGGGAGGTGGAAGATTAGCAATCTCCATTGTCGCCAGAGGGATGGGGACCACACCGTCTTGAGTTTCCGTCGGAGGAAAGCTGCCGAATTATATCGATATCATATTGGCTGCCACGGTTACCTTTTCAAAATCGATGGCCAGAGCGTTCGAATCGATGAGATTTTGGATGTACCGTTTTAGCTGGTAGCAGTCGTATGTAGCATGGTGGACGTAGCGGTAGTAATGGCAGTACTTTGGGTTCTCCATCTCTGTCGGCCGTGGTTCCCGTCTTGGTGGAGGAAGCTAAATTCTGTCTCCTTGTATGAGCATGTCCAAGATGGGCTTGACGTGACCGTCTTCGAAAGAGTAAGTGATTTGCGGTCATTGTTTGTCTGCCGGCTTTAGCTCAGGTTTCTGTACTGTGTCGGCCACCATAGCCTGCTTGCCCTTATTGTCTCGATTGTTGGTGGAGCTATCCCCATTGTTGGTGTTGGCGTTGGGACGCCTGCCCTTGTCCTCTCCCTCTGAGATGTGCAATCCCAGTTGGCGAGCCTTCTTTAATCGTTCTACGGCACTTGTGGCACTGATGATAAACGTCTTCCAGTCCTTGAATTGACTTTCGCCCATCCAGAGACTGATTGTTGGAAGCAGTCTCTTTTGACAAATTTCAATCAAGGAGGAATCCGGATTTCCAGACGGCAACTTCATTACGGTTTGGCAAAATTGCTCGATGTAGTTCCTTGTCAGCTCTTTCTCCCTTTGGACGATGTCCATGAGGGTGGACATTGTGATGTCCTACCCTACTTCGTAGAATCTCTCCAAGAACATGCGCTTGAAGCTGGCGAAGGAGTGGATGCAGTTATCTGGCAGGTTGCGATACCAGTCGAAGGCGACTCCTTCCAATGCCCGATGAATAATCGTATGAGGATGGTATCATCATGGGGCAGATGGTCGGTGGTGACCTCGAAGTAAGTGATGTACCGACTTGCGGAGGTTTTGCCATCATAAGGATTGATATTGAACGGCTTATATCTTGGTGGGAAGGGGACATCCCTCCATGCAGCAGGGTACGGTTGCCGTATTCTGAGGTCTTGAGAGTTTTCTCGAGCGTAAAACATGGCTCTGAGCTCCTGGACCTCTCTTCTCGCTTCTCGGGCCGCATCCATGGCGGTGGGGGCCGTTACTTCAGGAGGATTGTTGCCCGGGTTCGGTACCGCTGAATTTGAGTCCGCATTGACTGCAGGACCCGCACTTGTTTGGCCAGGCGTCCCTCCTTGCAGAGTTGGAAGGGCCATTTTGATCTCGTCCACAGATTTGACCAAGGCAAGCATTATGGCCTCCAGAGTGTCGATGTGTTGGCGATCACTGGAACCACCTTGATTACTGTCCGTCATGAATACCGTCCTTACGTGAGGAGAGATGGATGGCACGGTGGAGGACGTGTCTTCCGAGTCATACCCCTGTAACGAGAAATCATCGGGGTATATGGGAATGTCTTCCTCTGGTTCGGACTCAGAAGGAACAGTACCCCCAGTTTTCGAGTTCGCCTCGTCTTGGGAGTTGTGGACATCCTTGGGGACGTCAGGGTTTGCTGCATCTGATGGGAGAGTTGTTTCCCCTGGCTCGTCTTCTTGGAACATCGGATTGTCGTAGAGGTTCATAGGAGTGCTACCCCCAGTCCCAGCAACCTCCAGTGGTGTGGATGATGAATCTCCCACTGTAGCAAATTTTGTCTTAGAACGGGTACCTTGAAAAACTCCGGTGGTGGGCACCCGCTTAGATGACAGTCTCTTAGTCATAGTGGTTAAAATCTTCGGGCTGGAAACATTTGTCTTCTTTCCTCTCCCATCGACGGGGACTTTCTGAGCAGAGTTGCAAGAGACGATGGAAAGTGCCTCGTCTTCTGAAGACGGCTGTTGCAGTCTTTGAAAGACGGACTGCCGGTCTTTTCACACCATCGCGTTATTGCAACAGCAGTTGACGATGACTTGGGTGCAGTGACGTCCGTGGGAGGACTCTTTGCACCCCGATG
>JANAVB010025799.1:5903125-6010625 GCA_029216955.1 Iris pallida
GAATGGAGACAAATCAACTACCAAGCACTAAACCAAACTAGAAAAAGAAATGGAGTCCAACCTCCAAGATAAACAAATAAAAAAAGCAACTAAATAGGCTCCTCGACCTAATAGGGACAGCTACGATCGAAAGGTATGACTTTCGACCATAAATGATGAGTCTAGTCTGGAGCCATATTCCTGCGGGAAGTCATACACATCTATACCTTGAGAGATCATCAGGTCCGTAGAGGGACGTAACAAGATACAAGAAGAACATGCCATATAACTGAATAAAAACTGCTCAATAATAATTCAGATCATAACATGGTCCAATACACCACTCTTGAATTAGGTACCATTCCCTAACCAAACAAGGACAGGAGATGGCACCCTAATCCACGATGAAGTATCTTTTCCATGCCATAAATATGAGGTAATATCTGGACCACAACAAGGTTCAATATTTTTTATCGAAGCAGTAAACCACACCTACAACCAAACAAGGACAAGGTGTTGCACACTAGTTCACGATAAAATACTGTTCTAAGCCGCGATCAGGTATAAGTATATAAACCCAAAGAACATATACCTAATGGATAAGGTCGTCTAACTAGTCTATGTGTATGCAATTTAAGAACAACCTTCAACGCATGGTCTCTATAGCTAAAAATAGGATCGACATAGTCCCCTCTTGGGCACCAGAGACCTCAAAGCATAACCGTTTCTCGTACGTCAGTGGCTATTAGTATAATAAAGGGGTCATCAGCCCGCATATCCAGCGGAGTGTACGGTCGCAAAGATAATGTGCATAGTAGCCCATATGCTAAGCAATTGTCCTCTCCACCCCCATGCCTATCTATGTCGTATTCACGACACAGTACCTCTAATAACTACTAAGCCAATCTATCATGCATTCTATTATCAGTTATACCTATCACACGGCCTGTACGCATCGATACGCGGTCAGTATGCAAGTCCGAGATCTATATGCGACTCGTGACTTCTTGGCACACATGTGTCATGGCCAATGAATGCGGCACAAACAAGGGTGGTCCCTTCCTTCTAGGTCAAATGTGCTTAAAAATAAAATAACAAAAAGAAACATAACTAACAGTAATTTGCATTTAAATGGATTTAGTAGAACAATTTTATATTACAGAAATTAAATAATAAATAAATGATATGCATGGAATATAATGAGCTAAAGTAGATAAATAGAAATATGGCAAGGTATCTTTTTTGGAGGTAGTGTGTAGAAAATGGTAACGTCCAATAACTCGAACCGTCAGAATAGTGAAGCAATAAAAGCCAACTTCTACAAACGTCCTCGGATGATGAAACAAACATCACCAACATTTTTAGAATAAAAAAAATGTCTAAGATCGCCTGAACATAAGTCCAATTCTGGACATAGGGGCAAAATCGTAATTTCGAATCAAATTGGTGTCCGCTGTTGGATCCCCTTTGTACCAAAAAGTGTGCCAATTCCTATGGTCTCTAAAGTTATCAAGTTATATGACTACGGGTCTGGTTTGACGATACAAACTCAACTGTATGTCCAAATTTGGATTTTGGTGAGCCATGCCTAATTTTGTCCATTGGATCGGGTCGCGGGCCCGCTAAAGTAGCTTTACGGTCGACCTTCTCATAATCGGACCAAACTTGGCTCACAGGACCAAAAAAATGACATAGGTCCAGTGGCATAAGTTTTGTCTCGAGATTACGATCGTGCACAAAGTTGTAGTCTAGTTTGTAAAGAGGCCGATACGGGATATCTCGACCGATATGCCTCGATTTCGTCGTTCACACACATCGAAATCGAGTTCCGTCGAATCCCACACGTCTGCGAAGTTGATACGCACTTTTTGATGCTTTTGGTTTGCGACCACGTCGCCCGGTTTTTCGGGACGCATGCCGTATCGAGAAATTTCCTAAAATTCTATTGTTTTAAAACTTGTTTTTTCAATATTTGAAAACTGATTTCTTTGTACACAGTTAATGAAATTAGAAACTACAAAATAGGTTCTGAAGTCCTATAGGTTGTCTATGAGTTTGTTCAACTAAATTTTAGGTTTCGTCACTGGATTGACCAATTTTGGCCTTCAAAATTGGGTGTTCGACATCCCTGTTTACTGATTACGAGACAGGTTTTTGTCGATATTCACATTGATTTTCAGGGAATTTAAATGCTATAGAATTAAATCTATCTAAAGGGCGTTAAAGGGGGGTTAGGTTTTCTATGCGGAGGAATTAGTAGATCAAAATTTAGTTGAACAGCGATAGAGAAAAGGGCTCAAGAATATACATACCTATTGCCTACTGCTGTTGTAGCCGTTACTGCTACTCTGTTATGTTCGTGCCCACGTGCAGCATTCAGGCGACCGACGACGGGGCACGATGGTGGCAAGCTGTCAAGAACACACGTAGGAGGTCAAGGGATGGTTTACAGAGGTTGAGGGATGTGCGCATATAAAGTTTTGGAGGTATCGGTTTAGCGAGAGTCTATATACATGTATCCGAAAATTGAATTAAATTTGGATCTAAATCCTAATCAAATCGGGATTACCAGTTCTTTTAATAGATTGATATGGCTTTAAGATTGTGTAGGATTTGATTTGCGTAAAAATCATAATTTGATCGATCAAAGATTGAAAAAAAAATTGCTTCTTCTCTATCGAGTTTTAAGGGATTTCTTTTCTCGCGAGATTATGAAAATCTCATGAGATTTTTATATCTCACGAGAAATTCAAATATAAACTCTCTTCTTTCCCTATTTCTTATACTTGTATATAACATCAAAAATAAAATAATTTTATAATAATCACACTAAATAATAATAATAATAATAATAATAATAATAATAATAATTCAAAGTATTATTTTCCTAGTTCCAATATTTACTATTTAGGTAGAATATTTATGTAAAATATCTATCTAATTTAAAAATCTCTAAATAATTATAATAAAAGTAATAAAATAAAATAATTTAACAAATATGCACAAATATATTTTCATGTATGTCTGGAAAATACTGAGTACATATAGATATTTTATAACTAACTTATATACATATATGCACACACACCCCCATATATATATATATATATATATATATATATATATATATATATATATATATATATATATATATATATATATTAGAAAAAAAAAATATATATATATATATATTAGAAACAAGAAACTTTATTGATGTATCAGGCGCAAAATGTCGAAGCCTATACAAACGAGCGTTTCACGTTCGAACAGAAAGGATAAATGAAAATACCGTCCAGCGGTGGAGCCAACTGGACTGGAACAAAAGTTAATAAAACATTCTCCAAAAGCTGCTCTTAGAGTGAGAGCAGCGTATGCTGACTTTGTTAATCTGTCTGAGAACCTCTCTGAAAATCTGGGAGAAACTTAGTTGGCGCCCTTCATATCTGTACTTATTTCTATTCTTCCATAAAACCCAAATACCGGCGGCCGCTACGATCTGGTGTCCGTGAGAAAAACTCTACTTGACAAGGAGATTGTTGAAGCTCCCGTTCTGTTGGTTATGGTGGCATCTGCTGGATAGGTTGGACCACAGCATAGAGGCTAGATCTTCGGAGTTACGGGCGTAATCTACGGATTCTGCCTTAGGGGAGGTACAACAATGGCATCTCGACGCAAGACTGTATCCGATGGAGGTGAGGGAGTCGTCTGTGGAGAGCTTTTTATGCTGAGCTCTCCAAATGAGGATCGACCATTTGTTGGGAATGCAGGACTGCCAGTATGGGGCGGTGAAAGGGAAAGGCACACTGACTCCTCTAGCCGCTATTCTGGGCGTAGCCAGAGTGAACTTGCCATCTCCGTTCGGTGACCACCGCAGCTCTCTTGAGTTGTCTCTGACCATCAAGGGTTCTATGAGGTTACGACCAAGAAGAATGCGGCACCAATTTGTCGATGCCCTACTGTTAGTCGTGACCATCAGTGGGTTAGAGTGAGGATAGTATCTGGCTTTCATGAAACAAGCCCAGATCGAGTTCTTCGATCTGACTTTCCACCACAACTTCATGGACATAGCATCAACAATGTACGCTAATCTGCAGAAACCTAGCCCGCCGTCGCTGGTAGGTTTGGCCATGGTATCCCAGCTGGCCCAGTGGTGCTTGTCTGTGCCTTTGCTGTGGCCCCAGAAGAAGTTGGAGAGGAGGGACTCTAGCGAAGATAAGACCTTCTTCGGGGGGAGCACACCGCCAGGGTGTATATGGAGACGGAGGAAAGCACATGCTTGATTAGAATCATCTTTCCCACTGATGAAAGGGTAGCGTTGTGCCATCCTTCAATTTTCTTATGCACTTTTTTGACCAGCCCTTCGAATATGCCCGTATTAGATTTTTCGTAAACCAGCGGGCATCCGAGGTATGTAAATGGCGGGTATGTTGTAGCGTAGGAAGTCAGGTTGGTGAGAGTCGTAGAGTGGTTTTTGTTGGCTTTGTGGTGGGTGTAGATGACGCTTTTATTAGAGTTCACCCGTTGCTCTGAGCATCTGGTATATCTCTGAATCGTTCTGTGAACCGTATCAACCGATCCTATGTCTCCCGTCGAGAAGATAAGAATGTCGTCAGCGTATGCCAGATACGAGATTAGGGGGTAGCCGGTGGTGGTGTGAAAGTGGTAGAATCTGGGGGTATCCGCTAGGCTGTTCAGATTTCTGCTGAGAACTTCGGCCACAACAATAAAGATGGTGGCGGAGAGAGGGCCTCCCTGCCTGACCCCTCAGCTCGCTTTGAAGAAGCCTGTAGCCTGACCATTGATGATGGTGGAGAACCAAGAATTGATGATAGATCTATAAAGGACGTCTATCCACGCGTCCGAGAAACCGAAGGCTCTGAGCACCCATATCATGAATTGCCAGTCCAGTCGGTCATAAGCTTTCTTTATGTCTAGCTTGATGGCCACGTTCCCTTCTCTGGAGGGGAATTTCAAGCATGTAATCATTTCTTGTGCTAGAAGGATGTTGTCAGGGATATTACGCCCTTGAACGAAACCACTTTGTTCTTCTGAGATAATCCTGGGTAGGAGCGTAGACATGCGAGTCGCGATAATCTTGGAAATAATTTTGTTGGTGAAGGTGCACAGGCTGATAGGGCAAAAATCTTTGAAGGTCTCCAAGTTGTCTTTTTTGGGGATGAGGATTAGGTTGGCGCAAGAGATGGATTGGGGTATCTGGCTCCCTGGAAGAATGTTGTGGTCGCTTCTAGGAAGTCGTTGACGATGATGTCCCAGTAGGTGCGGAAGAATACCCCGGAGAAACCGTCGGGACCGGGAGTACTGTGCTCATTCAGACCCCACACCGCCGCCTTGACTTCTTCAACTGTTGGGGGTTTTGGAGCTGATCGTTCTCTCTGTCGCTGATCATGTTGGGGATCTTGGCCAGGAGATCGACGTCTTTGAAGATGGGGTCTTTGGTGAATAATCTGGTGTATAAAGTGGCGGCGGCCTCCTGAATGCTCCTTTGATCGGTCAGGAGATTGCTATTGTCGTCTTCAATTTGGTGCAGATTCAGTTGTTGTCTCCGACCTCTAACGTACGAATGAAAGAAAGCAGAATTTCTGTCTCCTTCAGTGTCCCATGCCAGCCTGGCTTTCTGCTTCCAGAATTTTGTTTCGACCTTCAGCCAAGATTTAAGGATGGCCTTGGTAAGGTGGAGCGTGGCACGTGCCTCCTACGATCTGTTCGAGGTGAATAGGACCTCCATCCTGGTCACATCGTCTTTCGTTTATTTGATTTCCTAAAAAATGTTGCCAAAAGCATTTTTGCTCCAGGTAGCTAGCGCTTTCTTGGTGGCTTTGAGCTTGGCGGCGACCAGGGTCTGGTTCTGAGGACGCTCTCCAATTGCTAGCGACAATGTTCCTGAATTGCGGGTGGAAGCTCCAGAAGTCCTGGAACCGGAACGCTTTCTTGATCGGGTTGGGGTTGCTGCTAAATTTTATAAGAAGGGGAGAGTGATCCGATTCGGTGGTGTTGAGGTAGGAAAGGTTGGAGATCAGGCACGTATCACACCAGCAATTGTTGACTAGGGTTCTGTCCAGATGGGAATATTGACGTCGGGCCCCTTCCTGCATGTTGTACCAAGTGAACTCGTTGCCTGTGAAAGGAAGGGGGACAAGCGAGCATTCTATATGAAGGTGTTGAAGTCGTTCATGGCTGTCTGGTGGGGGGCGACCACCGACTTCTCCTCTCTGCGAGAAATAGTGTTGAAGTCTCCGACACATATCCATGGGAGGTTGCTATGATGATGGTGAATGACCGACAGAGTATTCCAGAGCTCCTTGCGCTCGTGAATGTCACAACAGCCGTGTACGACTGTTAAAAGGGAACGGTACTTGAGGGTGGGGTGTTCAAACCAACATGAGAGAGCCTGTCTCGAGTCTTGGATGGAGCCGAAATTGATGTCATGGCTGAAGAATATCCAGATGTCGTTGCACCCTGCAACCGCTGCCGGGAAGCCAAGCTTGAGTTTGATGGCTTTGAGTTTTTTTGGAGGATTTTGGGTTCTATGATGACTAAGATGTCAATGTGGTGGATTTTCTTGAGGTTGATCAGTCTGTTCATGGTGGGTTTGTTAGCAAGACCCCGAACGTTCCACGAAAGGATATTAAGTATTTAGGGGGGTTGGGGGGTTGTGTAGCTTAGCGGCTGATCTCGTCGTCACGACTGTTTGCTTTTCGGCCTATTTTTTCTTTTTGTTGTGATGTTTACTATGTCCTTTCTGGGTGGCTGAGGCCGGGTTCTCCGATTCCTGACACTGTCCGTGTGTTTGAATGTCGGAGTCTAGCTCCTGGGTGAGGGCTTCTTCCTCGAGCTCTCTTAGCGCACATAGTAGGTTTGTGGAGTCCAAGAAACCTGCATCTTTAGCTAGCTAGAGCCTAATAGTCGAGTCTGCGCCCAAAATGGCGAGGATGACCTTTGAGGGTGGAATGTGTCCGATCTTCTACGATTCTGAGTGGGGGGGCTCTTGCTCCTCACTAACCCTCTTCTCTGTGACCTCTGCGGTAGGGGGCTTATCTGAGCTCTGATTACCCTCCTCCGGGGGAGTGTCTTCTGAAAGGGCAAGAATATCGAAGGAGTTGTGGAGGTGTATGTCCTCGTTAGCGGTAGTAGCCATTCCCGGAATAGGTTCGGGGTGAAAGGGCACAATTTCCTGAGTTGGTTGGGGGAAACAACGAAAGTTGTGGGAAGCTTCGCTGTCTGCGGAGAGGCACTAAGAGTTGGAAAGAGGTAGGCTGGGGGCTGGAGGTGGCCTTGAGCCTCCTTGAGGCCAGGTGTTTTCCTGGTGGTCGGCTTCTTCAATTCTGGATGTGCTTTGTGGCAGTACTTGGTTAGGTGGCCTCTCATCTGACAGTACTTGCAGTAAATAATATTGTTGTCGTACACCAGCGCCTGGGTGTGGGAACTACCTCCGAGTTGGAGCTCGATATGATTGGGGAGGTCTGTGGACAGATCCAGTTCCACACATATCCTAGCAAAGTTCCCTTTTGAGAGGTTTCGAGTTTCTTCGGCAATGGTCACTAGGGATCCAAAGGATCTGGCTATTCTTTTGAGAGCCGCTGGCACGAAACAGACTAGCAGCAGATTGGGAAGGGTGATCCATGCCGATATAATGGTTGAGTCGACCCTTGGGTCGAAATTGGGTGTCCATTTGATGATCTTGACTCTACGAGATCCCACAGAAGTGGTACCTCTAGACCAAACTCTGGAGTAGTCTACAGCGGAGGAAAGGTGAAGGAAGCATTGTTTAGGATCCAGCGGAGCCACCTGGTAGGCCGATACTATCCCCCAGCCTGCGATGACCTCTTGAATAATGGGGAGTTTCGGACATCCCGCTTGGAACTTCAAGACAAGAGTCTTTGAGAAGGAGCTGGCGAGGGAAGAGATCTCTTTTGGAGTGTATGGGATCTGAATGTTCTGGCCGACAGACGAGGTCTGGAATTCGACGTTGCTTAGCTCCACTTCCACCTGATGGGGCAAGCGAACTAAGCGGTCTGGCCTCAAGGCGTCTGCAAAAGAAACCGCCTTGGCCGGACTAGCTACCTGAGCAAGGGGGCTCTGCAAACTGAGAGGAGGGAGGGGTAGCTGAAGCGGGAGGGAGTTACTGTCACTTCTCTCCTCGAAGCTGAACCCTCCGCTGAAGGGCTGCCTACTACGAGGGGGCCCAAAGAGGTGGGCGCATGGCAACCGCTACTCCGAGTGGAGTGGGCGCATAAGACTGGGCTCTGCCTGGGAGCACTGAAAGGTTACTGGCGGGGGCGCATGACCTGAGCCCCAAAGGGAATTGGCTGAAGAACCCAAACACTGGGGTGGGGGCTCATACCCACCATCGTGCACTCTAGGCACAACTTCCTGTATGGCAGAGGCAAAAATAGAGGGAGAGGGCGACGCTGAAACTGGAGGAGGCGCTTGCATGGGGGGCGCAAAGCCAGAGGTCCGAAGAGAAACCTCTGAAGGAAACGAACCTTGTAGTGGTGGTGCATACCCTTCGATGTGCTGTAGAAGCATAGAAAATATGGGGTTCATGCGGATCACAATTTGTCGCATACATACTTTGGGCCAAACTGGTCTGCATAAAGGAAAGCCGTATGACAGATTCACTGCCTTATGCGACCCGTCGACAACCAGCTGCAGAAGAAAGATATACGGTCAAGAGGATCAGTTCATCTGATAAAGCTGACAAGTTCTGTCACAACTGACAAAAATGATAGCTCTGACACTTTGACAAAAAGATAAGACGTGGGACGTCACCAAAAGCAGGGTCCATACGTTTTCATGCGGCCAGAAGGAGTGTCACCTAAGCCACATGAACCTTATGCGGATCAAACATATGCGGCCCTAAAGTCTCCGAACTTCATGCGGTCAAGGGTGACTGTGACCCAAGCCGCATGAGATTTATACGACCAAGATAAAGAATCTATATGACCTGAATCCTTAAGCTATATGTGGGCTGAGGAACTTGCGACTTAAGCCGCATGAGTCTCAAACGGCCCCACATGGTCAAAAACTGAGAGACTCATGCGGCTCAAAATGATTCCTACGACAAGACACGTGGCAGGCTGACCAAGTCTTAACTACCAAGATTTGCTACAACAAAATCCCAACAAATTGACAGATGGCAGCCAAAGTGCAGATCTTCACGTGCTAATTAGCCACGTGGCCATAGGCCCTCTATGCGGCTCAACATACATACTACTATAAATAGTAGGGTGCCATACCCCTGCAAAAGGCTGGCAACCTTCGAAAAGTAATTTTTTCAAGAGCTAAGGACTGTGTCAGATAGTCCAAGGAGTAAGGCAGAGTTGATAGAACTTTCCCGAGCCTCTACCGTCACCCCCCAGAATCAAAACTAAACAATTGTACTTAGATTATTTCCTAGGATTTCTTTCTAGGCTTTTTTTGTACAAGCAAGTTTGCAATCAATTTCAGTGTTCCTGTAATACCTGTCTTTGATTTTTTATGGCAAACACGATCGCGACTCTGCTGGGGACGTCCTACTATTTTGATGAGAAGTTGGTGATGCAATCTGACGCGTCCAAGATCGGCTCTACACAGCAGATGCTTGTGGTTCGTTTTGACCAACAAGCCTTCGAAGAATTGCTCTCTAAAGGGAGCGCCAGCCCATCACTGCAGCCCAAGACGGTGACCAAAGCTCTTCTGCGGCTTTGCTTTCGACCGCAGAGGACCCCACTGCTCCTAAATCCAGCAGAGAAAAATACTACGATGCTGTGTTTTTGGGGGCACAAGGGAAATCCATACGGACAAAGAAGAAGCTGCATAAGAGAGATGGGCAGTCTGTCCATATGGTAGCCAACTCTGGCCGTAGGCAGACGACTCATACGGCAGCCAACTCTGGCCGCAGGCAGACAACTCATGCGACAGCCAACTCTGGCCGCAAGAAGATGGCCCATGCAGTAGCCAACTCTGGCCGTAGGAAGATGGCCCATGCGGCAGCCAACTCTGGCAGCAGGCAGATGGCCTATGCAACAGCCAGTTCTGGCCGCAGGAAGATAGCCCATGCGGTAGCCAATCCTGGCTTCAGACAGGATGTCTCATACGGCCCTGTCAAAAGCTCTGTGTTCAACCGTCTCTCATGCGGGCCCGACTCCATGCGACCCATTGAGAATGTGGGATGTATCAATCTGGACTCTTTTTACTATGCACCCGCGGGCGCTAAATCAAAAAAGTCTAGGACAGTACGGGCCGAACAAGCCCAGTCAACTGTCCAAGTTACAGACTGTCAACGGGCCCCGTTAACTGTTACACGGGCCCCTGATGGAAAGTTGTACAGAACCACCCGTGTCCAGTCCCCTAGGACTAACAGACAGGGTGGGTCTTTAAAGTCTCCCTCCAACGATCTAGAGCAAGTGCTTTTACTAGCCACGGATCAGGGAGAAAACATGATACCTAAGTACCCATGTGCTCGGGATATTCGAGTCCACAAGTTTGGTGCAATGGTAGATCAGCTTGCTACCGACTTGCGTGAGGTGATTACTCACAAACGCAAGGTGGCAGCATTAGCATGCAATGAGTCCCTCTCGGGACGTCGTTGCACCCGAGTCATCATCAACTGCTGCTGCGACAAATCAGCAGCGCACCTGAAGGTCGGCAGTCAGTTTTCCAATGACTGCAGTAGCCAGCACCTGTCCGACAACAACTCAAAAAAAGGCACAAATTCTGGGGGACAAGAAGTTTCTTTTTGCCTCCTGTAATTCGACTCAAAAGGCTCCCCCGGCAAGGGAGGAAAGAAGACAGGCTCTTCTAGCCCGGCAATCTCGGCCAGTATTGCAAGGAGACCCTCATCTGAAGGGTTCCCATCGACAACCACAGGGGGTATCTATTTAGGCACTCGATCCAAAAAGAAGCTTCCAGCACCCGGGGGTGCACCTTCGGCCTCCTTGAGAGTAGATGAAGCTGGGGGTAGCAGTCCCCTCAATATATGTGACAACCCGATGTACCAAGAGCACATACAGGGGATAGAGATCCCCCAAAACTGTGTAACAGACTTGGACGTCCCTGAGGGCCACCACCCTCACCAAGATGATGCGGCTTCCTGCACAGGGGGTAGCACCCCTTCCGAGTCCGAAAAAGATGACATTCCGACATTCTCCGACGATTTCTCTATACAAGGGTACGACATAGAGAATACCTCTGCTACGATCCCTTCCACCTCTACCCATGTGAGGACAGTCTTCATGGCTGACGATGATCATAAAGCACCTTCTGATCGACAACGTCTGGAAGTACTTGAAGCCATGCTCCTGTCCTTGGTCAAGTCCCTGGACGAAATCAAAGCTGCCTTGCCAACCCAACCGGTAAGGACGCCCGGACAGACAAGCTCCCAACCCGCAGTCAACGCGGACTCCAACACGACCGCCCCTCCTTTGGGTGATGATCCCTTAGGAGCATCCGTTCCTTCAGCTGCAGATGAAGCCAGGGAGGTAAGGAGGGAAGTCTAGGAGCTTCGAGCAATGTTTAATGCCCGAGACTCCTCTCGGGACCTTAGAATAAGGTAGTCATATCCCGCTGCATGGAGAGATGTGCCTTTTCCACCACGGTACAAGCCGTTCCATATCGATTCTTATGACGGGAAGACCTCTGCTAGTCGGTATATGACTTACTTTGAAGTCACAACCGACCACTTGCCGCATAATGATGCCATCCTCACGCGATTATTCATCGAAGCATTAGAAGGGATCATATTCGACTGGTACCGCAGCCTTCCCGATATCTGCATCCATTCTTTTGACGACTTCAAACACGTTCATGGAAAGATTCTACGAAGTGGGGCATGATGTAACGATGTCATCTCTCATGGACGTCGTTCAGGGAGAGAGAGAGAGCTAACAAGGAACTATATCGAGCGATTCTGCCAAACCGCAATGAGATTGCCCCAAGGCAATCCCGAGAGCTCATTGATTAAAATCTGCCAGAAGAAGTTGCTCCCTGCAATTAGCCTCTGGATGGGTGACGATCAGTTCAGGGATTGGATGACCTTCATCATAAGTGCTACTAATGCAGAGGCAAAATTGAAGAAGGCTCGCCAGTTGGGATTACACATCCCAGATGGAGAGGATAAGGGAAGACGTCCTGGTTCTACCTCCAGTAACAACAACAGTGGTGCCACCTCCAACCGGGACAATAAGGGCAAACAGGCCATTGTCGCTGATGCGACCCAGAAGCCCGAACAAAAATAGGCGGAAGGTCAGTGGCCCAAAGTGAGTTACTCATTTGAAGATAGTCATGTCAAACCTATCTTCGATATGCTCTTGCAAGGGGGTAGGATCCAGCTCCCTCCACCAAGGTGCGATCCCTGAGCAGCAGAAACGAAGGACCCAAAATATTGTCACTTTCACCGCTATGTTCATCATTCCACTCATGTCTGCTTCCAATTAAAGCGGTACATTCAGAGTCTTATCGACTCCAAAGCTCTGTCGATAGACTTTTAAGAGGTTACCGTGGCAGCGATCATGGTGTCAATTCAGTTCGGCGACTTTCCTCCAACAAGTACTCCAGACGGGATAATACCTGTCCCTCGGGCAACGATGGAGGTTACTAATCTTTCACCCGTCCGGAGCCAGACATCTGGATTGGTACCTCTCACCACATCGTGAGGAAAGATTATGTGGGTGCATCCAGACTTAGTGCCCGAAGTTATCCGAGAGGTGTCATCTCCTACCAACAAAAAAAGGACAGGAAGTCTAGATCCTGCCATACAATTTCAGCCAAGGCTGAGGAAGCTGCGGCCATTGTTACCCGGTCTGGAGCACAAGTCCAGCCCACACGGGATAGTTCAATCGAAGATCCTCAGCCGGCAACGTTGCCTCCATCTAATGTTCCAAGGCCATCTCAGCCTCCACTGGCGGATAAATCCATGCCAAAAGAAACCCGCTACGATAGGCTACTCCGTAATAATGTACCTCAGGGACTGGAGAGACCTTACAACTTCGACATATTAGCACAATTGGCTAATGCGCCAGCAAAGTTGTCGTTGTACGAGCTCCTAAGGCTCTCCAAGCATATTCGTGTCGTATTAAGCAAAGCACTCCAAAATGTTGATGCCTACTTAGCTCAGGTCAAGCCTCCGGGGGAAGACCCGCCAACGGATCTACAGGACAGCGATGGCACAGATGCAATGCCCAGGTCAAGCCTCTGTGGTGATTATGTGTGGCTAGGATTTGTTTGTACGTTCAAGTTATTATGATTAGTAAATTGATCGTATAACGTTATGAAGATTCACAAGGTTTAGACGGCTGACTATCATTGTCCACAACAGCGTAGGCCGGATGTAGTTTTATTTATACCTGATTATTTGAGAGTGGGTCGTGATAAGTTGATTATGAGTTTGGGGGAATTGGAGTAAGTTTTTGGCTTCGAAAACCCAGTTCTGAACTCGTTACTGTGCCTGTACAGTCCAGGCAGTATACCATCGGTATACCGCTAATATACCAGCCTATGTGACTTTTCTCCATTCTTGACCTGCTGTATTTTTCGGTATATTGTGATTATCGGTCTGATACCCCAGTTTTGTATTTTTTATTTTTTTGAGTTTTGTCAATTAGTACTCGCTGCCTGATTATATATTGCACTAGCATAAATTTTTATGATTATGATGTCTTTATGGATTGATTGTGGCGGTATATGTACCCGACATGAGGGTATCCATATGAAATATTATATGCATGTCATGTAGCGAAGCACTTATCATGTTACTGTACTTATATTGTACTGTATTGATCCTACTACTGTCTTGATATTGTACCGCTACTGTATTGCTTATGTCATGATCTCGTACTATTTCCTACTGTGGGTCGTCGTAGTGTACTACTAATTTCTATACTTATATCCTATATGTGGCTCGTTGTAGCACTCTTATATCTTGATTGTAGCACATGGTTGCTTTCCTATCCTATGTTTTGATTGTGATTGTTAAATCTTGTCCCACATTTCCTCCAGGGCATGTCTAGGAGGGATTCCCGGGTGCCCATGGTCCGAAAAATCCTAATGAAATGTATTAGGATCTAATGCTTAGATTGATTCACGTAGATGCATTGGGAGGAGAGGTTTACAGGTTACATACAGTCCATTATCCCAGTTCTTTATATGGATTTGTACCTCTCCATCGTGAGGAGCATACTTCTAACGCACGGTCGTGTGTTAGATCCTGTATTAGTCATGATTCATGTTATTGTTGGACCTTGATTTCATGTACTAGTAACCAGGATTGTCATAAACCTAGTTAGTTAATGATTAGCAAGCCGTATGTCATGATTCATCGTAATTGATTATTTACTTTATTGTTCATGTTATTGTTCTCGTACTTGCTTATGCTCATGATTAATAATCATGTACTTACATTTTGTTCATGATTCCTGTTCATGCTCATGTTTATGTTCACATGATCCTGTTTATTTATTATCACTATTTACTTACCTGATGTCATTTCCTATCAGTATTACATTCATGTTTTTTTCTAAATATGCTTGCATGATTGTTGTAGTTCACACTACAAAAATAAGTCATATCAGCGACACAATTAGCGACGCCTCGCCAAAACGTCGCTATTATTTTGGAACTTAGCGACGTATTATTATAGCTTCACAATACATCACTGTTAGCAACTATTAGCGACGTATTGCGACTACGCTTTAGTATAACAAAATTTGACGTCGCGGTGAAGTCACTGAACATCGTTATTTTTTAATTATCAGCGAAGGTTAGCGACGTTACACCTACGACATCGCTAATATATTAAAAAATTGCGACGTTTAACGATGTCTGTGCCAGACGTCGCTAATTTATTTCTAATATCTCGATCGGTTTTCTTTTCCCCCATTCTCACTCGAAAATTTCCCTAAAATTTTTCATTCCCTCCTCCCATGCCGACGACCTCCAATGCTACTTCGCCGACCCCCCTCCTTCTCTCCTTCTCCTCCACTGCTCCTCCGCCTCCACCGAGCTCCTTCTCTACCGACCACCCTCCTCCTTCTCCTCCACTGCTGCATGCTCCTCTTCCTCTTTGGACTCCTCTTCCTCTCCGGGCTCCTCCTCTACCGACCCCCGTCCTCCTCCACCGCGAGCTCCTCCTTCGCTCTGGGCTCTTTCTCCTCTACGGGCTCCTCCTCCACCCTCCTCCTCCTCCTTTCTGGTCTCCTCCTCTTCCTCCTCTCTGGGATCCTCCTCCTCAACCGCCTACGTCGACCTCCTCCTCCTCTCGGCCATCCCCTTCCTCGGTCAACCCCAAGATCAGGTAAACCCTAACCCTATATCTCTACTAGCCATTTGACATGGACACGACACAGACAAGAATACGACACAAACACATACACCGACATGACATAGGACATGACACAGACCCTAACCCTATCTGAGTTTAGATACAGCCTTGTATATCGGCCTCTTGTATAATACGATGCAGATCTTGACTCAAGGAGAGTCATATACATAGACACGGGAATGACTCTTCAAAGTCGAGAGTTGTGAAATACAGAATTGGTATTTGTATATAAAATTTTAATGATTCATTGAAGTAGGCTTGCAATCTAAATTTTATCTTCTTACCAAGCTATTTTTATCAGAGATGAATGTATCTGGGCAATCTAAATTTTATCTTCTCATATAGATGCAAAGCGGAGTATTAGTATTGTGTTATATATGGTACCAATTGAGTATGGGGTTTGAGTTCAGGTAGGGTGTATCATTTGGAACCGAATCTGACACAGGACGCTATGACACAAAAATATGCACAAGCCTAACCCTGTCACGTCGATCCGGACACATGGACACACACACTGTGGACACTGTAACACAAAAATATCCTTTATTTGATAGTTAATCTATTTTTGATATTTTTGTGTACTACTATGTAATTTATGCACATTTCTATATGTAATGCCTAAAAAAGGAATTGTAATACCTTATACTCATATATGAAATGCACATTCATATTTGTGTGCTACTAATGGATTTATACACATTCATATTTGTGTACTACTAAATGATTTTGATATCTAATATACTAAGGAGTATCCTAGTACCTAGAGTGTATAGAGTATTCTAGAAGTGTAGGTATGATTGGTATAGTGTCAAGACACGTGTCAAGATACTAGATATGTAGGTAAGTGCTAGCTAGGTATCGTCAAGTATTTCATGGTAAGTACTAGCTAGGTAAGTGCTAGCTTGGACACTCCGAGGTCAAGTTTTTCTTGTGGGCTCACAATGAACACATGACGACAGAGATATCATTATCTCTTATGTTAAGTGTCTGTGTTAGCCTGAAATCAAGTGTCCATGTGAGCCCTTCTCTGAAAACTAAATTGACTTATGCAAGCTTTTTGAGGATATCAGAGTCATACCAAAAAGACGAAGAACTTAGTCTTTTATAGAATTTTTGAAAATCTAGTATAACTATGTTAGTCTCAAAAGGCTTGCATAAGTAAATTTCCTTTCCAGGGAATGACTCACAAAGAACACGTGACAACACCTAAGTGTATATCGTAGTACCTAGAGTGTATATAGTGAGTATCCTAGTAGTATATAAGATATTTTAGAATTGGATAATTGTCAAGGTAAGTTTGGGGTTTAATTGAAAGTATCTAGAGTGTATCCTATAGATATGGTATGGTGTCAAGTGTAGGTATGATTGGTATCCTAGTATCAAGATACAAGAGAGTATCAATATGATATTTTGTACCATGGTACATGATATCCACATGGTACACAAATACCTAAAGTTAAGGTGATATGTAGGTAAGTGCTAGCTAGGTATCTTAGATACTTAGGTCTGTGTCAGCCCGAAGTCAAGTATCCATGTCAGTCCTTCTCTGAAAAAGTAAGTTTATATCTGTAAGCCTTTTTGAGGCTTTTAGAGTTCTACCAATTTTTGAAAAAAAATGAAAAAAGACAAAGAACGAAAGGAGTAAAAATAGTAAAAAAAAAAACAAAGAAAGAAAAATCCTAGAAAAGAAAATTATAATACTTGGCATTTTCTATTATTTTTCGGAAATCCGGTAGAACTCTGAAAGCCTTAAAAAGCTTGTAAAAGTAAATTTTCTTCGAAGAGAAGGGCTGACATTGAACACGTGATGACACTCATTTAATACTCATGTGTCTATGTATCCATTTGGACAATATAATCGAATAATGTGTATCTATCTTTGCAGAATTATCTTCAAATGGATATGAATTACTATCTGCGGTATCGTTCGTGGATGTACAATCGTCATCCTGATGACATATGCAGTGTGTGGGATGGATTCATAGAGGGTATACAGCAGTTCCTGCAGTTTTCCAAGGCGTTCCCTCAGTAGACTTATTTATGTGAATATTTATTTATTGTATTGATCTGTACGACAAAATTTTTTTCAGACTCGATTTGTAATTCTAATGTGTCATTTTTTTCAAATTTTACTTTATTATTCGTATTAAATGTATGTGAATTTATCGGTGTTGAGTGTTCCACCGAAGGGGTCAGCGAACCCAGGGAATTCAACGGAGGGTTGTTCCGGGTCTATCGATATTAATTGTTAATTATTAAACTGTAGGAAAACTATTCTGCTTTCTACTTTTTTTACTACAAATTTAGCGACATTTAGCGACTCGGAGGGGAGTCGCTAAGAGTCGTTAAACGTCGCTAAGCGTCACTGACTTCTAATAGATCAGTGACGCTTAGCGACTATAGACACAACGCTAAACGTCATTAGTAGTCGCTAAATGTCACTGATGCACCAACGGTCAGCGTCGCACACACGTGTCGCTGTTAGTCGCTAGACGTCGCCAATACGTCGCTAAATCCTGCAACTTATACTGACGGTTAACGACAACATTTTCGTCGCTAATTTTGCAACAAGAAGTCGCTAAGTGTCACTGAGTTTGCAACGTAAATACGTCGCTGGAAAATGTCGCTATTGCGACGTTTAGCGACGTTTAAGTGGTCAGCGACTTGATACAATACGACAACACATAAACGTCGCCGATTTATTTTAGCGACGTTTTTTCTCTCATTTTACCGACGTTATTAGGCGTCGCTAATATGAAGTATTCTGGTAGTGTCACTAGTTTGGCTTCCTTTATCCTACTTGCTATTTAGAGTTTTGTCTCCACTGATTTTGTATGGCCAGATCTCGTAGCGGAGCCCGAGGATCTTCCGTATCTCTAGCTCGATGGTGATCACCCAAGGAGCACCAGTCGAGTGCCTAATTGAACTTTTATTCTTTCCCACACACAAAAATGTGTGTGTGTGTATGTGTGTGTGTGTGTGTGTGTGTGTGTGTGTGTGTGTGTGTGTGTGTGTGTGTGTGTGTGTGTGTGTGACCTTTAACCACCAAGCACGTGATTAGCTCATGTTTTAGACTTAACTTTTTGCCTATGGGATAACATTATTTATGCATATCTAGACTACAACTAGAGCTAATCATATATGATGTTTATTATTGCTAGTATCTAATTTTGTATTAATAGCTTCATGTTTATGTGTATATATATATATATATATATATATATATATATATATATATAGTTTGAGACGCTTTACTATTTTATATCTGGTGATCATGTATCTTGTACCTTGTTGATTGCCTGTGATTGAGACACATAGGATTGTTTGACCCGTTATTGACTTTTGGATTGTAGGATAACCCCATGTCTTATACATCCGTGACTGGATCTTAGGTACCAGAGTACTCTGATATACGTAGCTAGCTTTGTATTGCCCTAGCTTTCTAAAATTTTGGTTCTGGAATGTAACACTATTGCAACATATCCTAGTCCTACATAATTTGGGATTGGACACGACAGTCAAATACTCATCTATAAGGGGACTAGCAACTAACAGGAACCCAATTGTTTATTCAACGAGGGGACGATCATTTACTAAATTTGGTTACTCATCTACGAGGGTGTAAGCACCCTGATTTTTTAGGGAATTTTTATTTATTATATATTAAACCATATTTTATTTTTAATTATGGCTATATAGGTACTTTGATGTAGCTTTGATTTTTAAAGCACAACATTGACCAATTCTTCGAAACAAGATTCATATTCGTGTTCTCGAGTCCACCTTCATTTTGGTATATCATGTTCCACTCAAACATGTTCTCTTGCACTACATATTTTTTGCACAACTTTGGGGTCAAAATAGTCATTTTATCCTTCGCCATAATTTTGATGTATTTTTCTAATTTCGATTTGAGGCCCAAATCCGATCCAAACTTTTCGGCCCAATATATAATTTTGACATATTTTGAGCCTACTACACATATGCCAATCATGTCCCACTCAATTGATTTGCCATGTGTTATTTATTTTCAAATGACAAACAAGTTGAAACTATAGACATATTAGACTCAAATCGATCACAAAAATTCTATCGACCCAAACCTAGTCCAAGTAGGGTTCGTAGAGCCTATTATAGGGTGCCATAACCTCGTAGACCTATTTTTAATTGATTTATATGAATTAATGTGCAACCATATTAATTCAAATCTAATTTAAACCAACTCCATAACAACTTTCTTATTTTGGACTCGATTTAAATCCTAGGAGATAGAACTTTGCGTATCTTTTAAAATAGGCAACCAAATCTCACCAAACCAATTCCTAATCAATCCTAACCCTTTAAACTTGGATTTCCTATATTTTAAACTTCTATTTTGTAATGACCCGCTCCGTCCTAGCGGAACGCCGATTCAAACGGCAAGTGCAACGACTCAAATGAGCCATCGACTCGAAGAGTTACGTCGACATGATAAAGTGTCGATGTGAATCGATGCAAGACTTACATTGGACCATACAGAGGAATCCAGACTTAGACTTTCAAAGGCGCGCTCGGAGTATCGCTCGGCCGACGCGATCATCGCTAAGGTGGGTGGCTCCGATGAACCCGTCTTTGCTTAGCCTAGACACTTAATAATACGGACACTATCACTAGAATCGCTTGGCGATAACACCGTGCATGCTAATGAATGACTCAACGCACCTAGCTAAGGGAATAATCCTATCTTGTATGCTTGTTTAGAACGTGAAAAAGAACTCGAAAAATATAGAAACTCTCGTACCGCACTCCACGCTCGTGCTAAGGTACAAGCTTACATTTCAAGTTTCTTATGCGTTCAACAATGAAGAAATGAATGGTTTAAAACAATAAAATGGGAAGACTATCGACATAGTCGTTCCGAGTAGAGTATAGCAACATTGGAAGACTTTAGGACCGATGGGTCGCCAAGGCGACTCCTGCACAAGGAGTTGCGTAATGTATGAATGAATGAATCGACGAATAAGTGAATGAATGAATCAACGAATGAATGAATACGTGAATGAATCAATGAATGAACGAACAAGTGAAAGAAAGAAAAAGAAATACTGAATAAAAGATAAGAAAGAAAGGAATGGTTAGCGACAGGCATGACGGAGACGTGCAACGGGGCTCGTTACCCGCGCTGCATGGACGCCGCCGCCAACCTGGTCGATAACGCATTTTGGCTCACAGACAGCCTATGGCTCAGGGACAGCCGTTAAGTTAAAATGACAATATAATACGAAATGGTCGTGGACAACCCACTCGTATACGGGAGGAAGAGGAAAAATAAAGGATTCCAAGGCAACGATCAAGGAGACATCGTGGCCGGCCTAAGCGGAATCATGGCTTACGGGCTGCTTGGGTGCGGGCTTGGCCACCCAAGAGACGTAAGGCCGGGTATTTCAAAAGACTATCAAGGTGTACTAGCCAGCACGCTATGATAGGTGAGAATACCACGGGAAACATGTCCAAAATGGCTTGTGATGCCAGCGATCGGTGCATATAGAATAAGTGGGCTTGCTGGTGTCAATCCACGTGCAAGTCCTTGCATTGAAACAAAGTAGTCTAAGTGAACTAAACAATTGAATAGTTAAGAGAACATGGTCGTTATAACAAAACCCTTCGAGTATAACACAACTGACTGGTTGAGTAGATAGGATATCCCAGTGAGAATGATTATCTGAACAAGGCGTGGTCATAACGTATCTTTGCAAGCGGGAACACGTCATAGAATCTGAGACAGGGACACGCCCATGACACTGAATGTTACGTGAATTACATTAAGTTGATATACATGAATTGTTGACTAACTTGGTTTACTTTGGACAGGAAAGACCGGACGGTAAGTATGGGTAATTCGTGCATGTATTTCCATACAAACACTCAAAATCGGTAACACGAGATAGGTTATAAAATATGCCATAAAACTGATCCTAAGGAAAGATTAGAAAGACAATGAATGATAGACGGTGCACAAAAGTATATAGAACATATTTGGTAATGATAGCATTGTGGGCGAGCTAGCCTCCCTACCAGTGCATAACAATGTATTGATAATCCTACAGATTTCTTGCAGGATGCAGGAGACGTCGTCGGGTGCGGAGCTTTCCCTCGAACGTGCTAAGGCGCGGAGCTAACTCTGGAGCCTTGGAGCGTTGCAAAGGAACTGAAGCACCATATACAGGACATAATGTATCGGAACATCGCCATGAATCATTCCATCTTCTAAGCCACTTGGCATGCCTTTTATGTTTCAGAGAGAGAGAGAGAGCTTGAGCGACTTGTAATCTCGGCCTAGCACCGCTTGTAAACTTTGTGAATATCAATAAAGAGATTGAATTTGTTCCAACTTGTGTTCATTTATTTTCCACTACAAATGGGGACACTCTGTGCGACTCTGTGGCCTAGCTCAAATCGGTTGTTTCTGGAGATTGGCCTTGCACGGGCGTAACCTAGGCCCGTGCGGCATTACGCCTTAGCGAGGACGATCGCTCCTACGGGAGTGGGACGTGACATATTTTATGTCCGCCACCTCCTATTCTTCGCAGAAACCGAGCCTCTCCTATTTATTTTCTATTTTTGCACTTTCCTTTCCATCCGATGTAAACTCATCATCCCAACCTCTTTCAACCATCCTACCACCTTCATATTGACCCTAGAACATCCTCTAACACCCCAGAACCTTCCCAAGAAGTCTCAACCCCTAATTTGGTCGGTATGATGCGTGGAAGGCACCCGAAGTCGATCGCGCTTGTGCTGAATTCGTCACAACAGGTATGTTGTATTTCATCTAGGGTTTCTTATACTTTTTGACCTCATCTTTTCGTGAAACCAAAACTATTAGAAAGATCTCTGTGTATTTTCATGTCCAATTGGCCAACCACACAGTTCCTTACGGTTTGGTTGGGGCGTCGTTCTACGGAAATATGTCTAGAACAAACCAGTTCTATTATGAGCCAATTTTCATCCACTTATGGGCTACTTCGACCTTCCGTATATTTTTGGTAAGAAAATAGACTTCCTAAGCTTTCCATGAATATACTTTTGCAGTGTCTTGATTTCATTTCTTATTTATTAAAAATTCGGACAATTTACCGTAATATTAAAACACCGAAATCCATGAGTTCTACGTGCCCAATTGATTTGAAACTTCGTATACCATTACCAAATTAAATGTTGCACATGTTTTCATTATAAATATATAATTTTACATATTTTTCTATAATTTTTTTAGAATTACTAATTTTTTAAATATTTCTTATTTCGGGACTCTAATCGTATACCTAATCTAGGAACATTGTTGTAGAATCAACCTAGGACTTGTATACTTAATTTTCTACAAATAAAATATAATAACTAATGATATAAAATATTTATAAATATTTTTTCAGAATTTGAACTTATATTTTATGTTAATAATAAAATACTTTTATAGGAAGATTTGGTACTTTATAAGTTATATTGTGTAGTATAGACATTATGACTATCTTTGGTGTATAGATATTATTATGGTTCATATATGGAAAGTCCATATATGGTAAGTCGTTAGAGAGTTATTATTAATAGGATATTTACTATAGGTGGACTTGGTAGGAGTAGCGAGGACGTTGGAGTTGGTCAGACGTACACACAAACAGAGGTTATAGGCAAGTGTACCTTACCAATGTTACGGTTTACTATCTTTTCCTTTTTATTATTGCATTGTTCTCATTCATTATTATCATGACGTAGGATTGGTGGGCGATTGTATCTACATGGTTCAGGTATCGCTAGTGGTACTTTTATTATTCTTTTATCTTTTATATTTTATGATGTCATCTTCAACTGTACAGCCTAGTTTTATAAGCTTTATTTTTTGTCACAAGCTTGCTCAGATGGTTGTATTGAGATCTAGCCAACTTTATTATAAATTATCTATTTTTGTATTTATATTCAAGTGGCATCAGTTTATTACTGTTTGATCAGCATTAATGCATTTGGTTCCCACTTGAGATTATTATCTGCGGATTAAGATATAGTGACTTGCCATTTAGACCCCATCTTAGACAACTTACGTTCATTAATTGAGGGTTTCATAGATTGGATTCACCCTTGAGTATGTACCAGCTGGGCGTGTCACGTGCTAGTCCCCGTGACTTTTGGGACTGGGATATGACAAAGGGGCAAGCCATCATATGGAACCCAAGTTGTGACGCCCCAGAACCAGAATACTGGAGAGCGGGGGCGTACATAGCCAGCTACGCATATTGAAATGGAATTCACTTCGCTATACGGTCACGGCTGTCTAGATATGGGGGTTTACTACAAGCCAACGGTCTCTTAAGGTCAAGCCTATTGTCTCAATCTCAAGCAAGTAATAAAGTTACAAGATGTTAGACCACCAAATATACAATAAAAGGCGTCCCAAATATTACATATTCAGCTGATCATGAAGCTAGTCGTACAAAATGTCAAGACTAGCAAGAGTTAAGTCATACATGATCAATCCTAGGATTTTTTAATCATGTTACAGCCCATAGGCAGACAGTAAGTAAAGATGCATCGAGCTAACAGGTGCTCGTCGGCTAAATGCCTCAAAAGAATAAATTTACAATGTAGTGGGTGAAACAAAATGGAAAACCCACTCGTAGCCCGGGTTTCTTCTAGTCGCCACCATTGGGCTGGAAGTTCGGTAGATCCTCGGGTGCTGCTCCGAAATCTGGCCACACAAAACTAGCTGGGTCAAACCCCAGAAAGAGCAAGTGCCACAAAGGAGGCCACGAAATAAGAACAAAAGCCAACATATCAGAACATAAGAAAATAGAAGAAAAGTACAAGTAATAAGAGTACAACAGGACATAAACGACTAGGGACGTGGAACCATTCCGGGAGCCAGGTTACAACCCGTAAACCAAACAAGGACCGGAATTGTAACCCTTCGCCTGAATAGCACTATGTCTTTACCCATTTATTGTTAAGGACAAGTAAAATAATCATGTACAGGAGTACCAGGTACAGAGACTGGACGAGACTTAGACAAGGCTGGACACCATCCATTCACAAGCGGCCAAGCAAATACTACGGCTTACTACTTTAACTAACTAGGGTTATCACAAGCCTTAATTACTAACAAGATGCAAATGAGAGATTCCCAGTCCCAAGCCCTGCAGACTATCCAGTTATCCTTCCGCGGGTTGAGAGTATGGTTGGGTACATCGCCCAGGAGACAATATACCCTTAGGTGACTTAGAGGGTGCAACACATGACAGTGTGATGGAAATGTGCCCTACTCGTCGGCAGGCTACAAGTCCGTTTAAAAGCGCCCAGATAACGAGATCGCCTGTGACTGGAAATTCTCCATGAACTATAGATAGATCTAGTCATTAACCTAATCCATATTCAGTATGAATCCCTGACCGTGGTAACCAGGGAGTCACGTCCTAGACATGATGCAAGACAAGACAAGTGGATTACATAAAGCAGCAAGAATGAACACCCACGGCGTCAGAGTTGATTATACCAGTCAAGTTAGCCACCGCAACAGCATCAGGTCAGGTCAAGTTATAAGTCAGGTTACAAGTTGCACGTCAGGAGTGCGCCACCACGGGCCATTATCAAGTTATCCAGTATCAAGAATAATCATGAATTACAGGTTAAAAGTTAAGGGCGCACCCCATCGGGTCACTACCAAGAAGATCAGAAAGTACTAGAATCATACTTCACAGAAATCACGAAAAATCGTACTAGTCATGAGCAAAACACCAAAACCGTGCCAGGCCGTGTTGGGTCAAGACAGTCGTGTTGTGTGAAACAAGATTTCAAAACTCCAATACACAAAATAGTAGCCAAGTCCAAGGAAATAAAACCAAATCATCATGGGCAAATAGGTTGCGCAAGGGATCAGATTGCGCAGGGGGGATGGACTGCGCAGGGGATGAACTGCGCAGGGGATGGACTGCACTGGATCGGGTTGCACTGAAAGTGGGTTGCGCTGAGAGCGGGTTGCGCTGAGAGCAGGTTGCGCTGGGTCAAGCTGCGCAGGGTTGAGTTGCGCTGGAGCCGAGCCGCACTGGGAGCGAGCGGCGCAGCAGTCAAGTACGCCAAGGGGAGGAAGGCGCTGGAGCTAAGAAGCGCCAGCAAGTCAGCCCAGGACAAAGCGCTAGCCGAGGAGTTGCGCAGTCCGACCATGCGCTAAGGAGCGCAGGCCGAGAGTCATCTTCTCCATCAGGCCGAGAGGAAGACCTCAAGAACCCTAAATTTCTAATCTTCATATCTTGACCAAAATAAAACCAAATTTGGATTTTCAAAGTTCTAACTTGTGTAAAATTGAATTCTCTTCCACATGGAAGCCTCAAATCAAGCAAAAATCTAAGTTTAATAGATCAAAACCAAGAAAAACCAAAAATGGCTAAAACTTAGATTTAGAAAAATGAAAGCTCTAAATCACAAAATGCCAAGTTCTAATGTTGTTCACCATGGCCTAATCTAGCTAATGGACAAATGAAATGGGGTGCTTATTTGGTGGCAAGGTGCACTTGCCTATGGTGTTGGTGTTGTGTGGAGGAAGGAAGAAGAAGATGAAAAAATTAATGGAAGTTATGAGGAGAGAGAAAGTTAGGTGGGGTTTTAATGAGGGAGAGTGTATTGTGTTGAGGGTGGAGGTTTAGCTAAGGGTGTTCCAATGCATACTAAACCAAACCAAACCAATTCCTTCTCCACAAAATAAAACCAAGCCATGTCCAAAACCCGTTTTACGAGAAAACCAAAATCCGTAAGTTAAGCCAAAACACAATTATAGGCCAGAATCTAAGAAAATAAAATAGAGGTCTGAAATACACATAAGCCTAATCAAAATACTTATTCCGAAATACGGGCATTACAACTCTACCCACCTTAAAAGAATTCCGTCCTCGAAATTTAAATCAAGATGCTTCGAGATGTAAGAGCCAGCTATACTATTCACAAATAAGCTACACTAAGCAAACAATCAAACAATCATACAAGTAAGCAAGGGATAGAGGGCATAAGGCATAAGGAAGACATTATACCTTACGAGTCAAACAAGTCGGGATATCGCGATCGGATGTCGTCCTCACGCTCCCACATTGACTCACCTAGAGAGTGATGACCCCAAGCAACACGGACTAAGCTAATAGTCTTGTTCTTGAGTATCTTTTCTCTCCGGTCCAATATAGATACGGGCCTCTCCTCATACGAAAGATTGGTACCAACAACCAATTCTGAATGGTCCAGGATATGGCTCGGGTCCGGGATGTACCGTCGTAATTGGGACACATGGAATACATCATGCACCTCACTTAGCGACGGCGGAAGAGCGAAACGATAGGATACATCTCCTACTCGCTCCAGGATATCGAACGGCCCTATATACCTAGGACTAAGCTTTTCTCGTACGCCAAAGCGAATGACGCCGCGGTTAGACGAGATCCTAAGGAATACATGGTCGCCGATAGCAAACTCTAAGGGACGTCGATGAGCATCGGCCCAATGCCGCTGGCGATCTTGGGCCACTCGAAGACAATCTTTGATTCTTCTGACCACTTCAACTGTTTGGGCAATCATTTCTGGGCCAAGCATCTGCCTCTCTCCGATGTCGTCCCATGCTAGCGGGGATCTGCACTTTCTGCCATATAAGGCCTCGAAAGGAGCCATCTGAATACTGGCCTGGAAACTATTATTGTACGAGAATTCCACCAGGTGCAGGTGATCCTTCCACGAATCATCAAAGTCAAGGGTACAAGATCTCAACATATCTTCAAGGGTCTGGATCGTGCGTTCCGACTGGCCATCTGTCTGCGGGCGATAAGCTGAGCTAAACTGAAGGTGAGTTTCCAAACTCTCTTGCAAGCTGCGCCAAAAGTGTGACGTGAATCTTGAATCTCGGTCCGAGGTGATACTGACGGGCACACCATGAAGCCTGACAATCTGTTTGAGGTACATCTCTGCTAGCTGAGCCGTAGACTGCCCAACTCTGAATGGGAGAAAATGAGCCACCTTCGTGAGCCTGTCAACTATAACCCAAATTGCATCTCGACCAGCTGGGGATCTAGGCAATCTAGTCACAAAATCCATGGTCACATGCTTCCACCTCTATTCTGGAATCGGCAAGGACTGAAGAAGTCCAGCGGGCCTCTGATGTTCAGTCTTAACCTGCTGGCAAACCAAACACCGAGAGACAAACCGGGCTATCTCCCTCTTCATGCCATTCTACCGGAAGTGTTGACGAATATCTCGGTACATCTTCGTGCCACCGGGATAAATAGAATACTGTGAACTGTGAGCTTCGGCCATGACCTCCTGTCTGATATCTCCACTGGGTACACAAAGACGAGTGCCATGTCAAAGTGTACCATCTTCATGAATGTACAACTCTGGCCTTCTTCCTGCCTCACACTCTGCTCTGAGTTGCTGAATCTTGGAATCTGTAGACTGCACCATCCGAATCCTTTCAACTATGCTGGACTGAACCTGTAGACTGGCCATCAACGCCACGTTGGTAGGAAGAACCACTTAAATTCCCATATTCTGAAGATCCGCCAATAACTCTGGTTGCGCTGTTAGGAAGTAAACTCCGGCTCTCCGGCTCAACGCATCTGCTACAACATTGGCCTTCCCTGGGTGATTGTCACGCCCCAGAACCAGAATACTGGAGAGCGGGGGCAGACATAGCCAGCTACGTATATGAAATGGAATCCATCTTGCTATACGGTCACGGCTGTCTAGATACATGAGGGTTTATCTACAAGCCAGCAGTCTCTTAAGGTCATGAACAAGCCTATTGTCTCAATCACAAGCAAGTAAGTAAAAGTTACAAGATGTATGATCATTAAATATACAATAATAAGGCGTCCCAAATATTACATATTCAGCTGATCATGAAGCTAGTCGTACAAAATGTCAGGACTAGCAAGAGTTTAGTCGTACATAATCAACCCTAGGATCTGTTAATCATGTTACAGCCCGTAGGCAGACAGTAAATAAAAGTACAATCGAGCTAAACAGGTGCTCGTCGGCTAAACGTCTCAAAAGAGTATTTTCACAATAGAGCGGGAGAGCCAAAAATAAACCCACTCGTTGCCAGGGTTCCGTCTAGTGGTCACCATCTGGCTGGAAGGCCGGTAGATCCTCTGGAGCTGCTCCAAAATCTGGCTACACAAAACCAGCTGGGTCAGACCCCAGAAAGAGCAAGTGCCACAAAGGAACTTCACTTAAGAACTAAAACCAGCAATCAGCACAGGAATATAAATAATATAATAAAAGACAGGAAATATAAATAACTGGTAAAACTGGAAATAAGAAAAGCATGCCAGGATGATATACGACGAGATAACCATGGAACTATTCAGATAGCTAGGTTACAACCCGTAAACCAAACAAGGACCGGGGTTGTAACCCTTCGTCTGAACGGAGCTTGGGTTCTCACCATTTATCGAGAAAATAAATACAAGCATGCTGGTCATGTAACAGTCTGGAACAAGATCAGGGCAAGACTAGACTTGTTAGACTCTATCCAATCATTTCACGGCCAAGCAAGACCTACGGCTTGATACTTTAACTAACTTGGGTTATCACAGTCCTAGTTACTAACAAGATGCAGTGAGATTATTCCACAGCCACCGGCCCTGCAGACCATCCAGGTTACCCAGTGTTTGCCATTAAAATTGTTTTGATTGAAATCTTAATACAAACAGAACAGTGATACAATATAGGACTTAGATGTAGTCCTAGGAGTACACTTTTGTTTAAGCTGGGTCCTTAGTGTCAATGGAGCGAGTGGTAATGCGTTGACTCCGTTGACCGGCTGACGGCGGTTATCGGTTCTCTGAAGGTGTTGATTACTCTGGGTGCTGGAGCTTGCCGAGAGGAGGAAGACGTTGAGTGTCTAGAACTGCCTCTCCGGTGATTCTCTGTTGTGGATTCTCTGTGAGTCTTATGTTCTGAGTCTCTCTGTGTGTGTGAAGGGAATGATCCTTCTATTTATAGTTTTGCAGGCTGGCTGCTCATGCGCGCATGTAGGATGCGCCGGTGTGGGGACGCCATATGGAGGTTGCTGATGGAGGTGCATGGATGCTGCGCCCTGATCGAGGGGGAGAACTCTTCATACTGCTATTGTGAGCCGGCACGTAGCAGGGAGAAGATCTTTCCGTTGCTGAAATCTTGGACGAGTTGAGTCAAAAGACACGTGTCGTCGACTCATGGTTCGAAGATCTCGGATTTGGTGGAGAGGAGTGATCTGGTGGGCTGCACCTTGGATTGGGCGCAGGAGGAGGCTGCGGCTCATAACCTTTAGGAGTTACAAACCATTTGGGGCGCATGGCTTTTGAGGCGCATGCAGGCGACTTTCCTTCTGTCTTTCGGGATCAGAGATCAGTCTGGGGCGCATGGCTTTTGAGGCGCATGTAGGCGACTTTTCTTCTGTCTTTCGGGATCAGAGATCAGTCTGGAGCACATGGCTTTTGAGGCACATGCAGGCGACTTTCCTTCTGTCTTTCAGGATCAGAGATCAGTCTGGGGCGCATGGCTTTTGAGGCGCATGCAGGCGACTTTCCATCTGTCTTTCGGGATCAGAGATCAGTCTGGGGCGCATGGCTTTTGAGGCGCATGCAAAACTTCAACTGGAGACTCTTTTCTGTATATCAGTGAAGGGTCTGAGGCGCATGGCTTTTGAGGCGCATGCTAGTTTGGACGCATGGCCGTAGAGGCGCATGCGGGTGTGGACGCATGGTCGTAGAGGCGCATGCGGGTGGCCACGTGGCAGTAGCCGTCGGAATAGAGTCATGATGATGCTGACGTTACCGACGCTTCGTTTTCTGAATAAAGCTGTCAACTGTTCAGACTTTGGGAGGCGTGCTGCCAACTCTGTCAGTTCAGCATTTAATGTTGGTGACGTTCGATGGACAGCTGAGTGGGCGCGTCGGTTGGCGTTCCACTCGGTATGGAGATGTGTGGGGGCGTACCCTCTATAATGCACCGAGTACTGTAGGGCGCGTCTGTGTGATGCGCCTAATGCCGAAGGGCGCGTCCGTGTGATGCGCTGCATCGGACATGTCTTTTAATGATGCGGCTGTCTCGCTCTTCGAGTGCTAAAAATAGCCGTTTGGCTGAATTCGAGGCGTCCGGTTCATCCATTTAATGTAAATTCATTGCACGGAATTCGGAGGGCCATCCACTTGGCGCGTGGGTTTGATCTGCCCGGCCTATAAATAGTGGCATGGAGAGAAGATTTGCTTCTCATTCCCTCACGTACTTCCAATATAAACTTGAACATACGGGTGCATTCTGCTGACGAAGTGCTCCCGAGGGTGAAGATGAGACGCTGTGTTGTCTTTGATACACTTGAAGGTGACTGTTATATCCAAAAGACGGAGTCGAGGGCTTCTGAGGCAGGCGGAAGGTGCCTGTTGCATCCAAAGATAGGGATGCTCGAGCCTCGTCTCCGTTATTCCGGAAGAGCCGTAGATCGGAATGGCGGTGCAAGGCTCTCTCTTCCTGCAAAGTGGGGTTTCCCCACTTTGATCGTGTCGAAAGCTGCTCCTTTAGCCGTGGTTTCGATCACGGTCTTCCTTCGGCTTTGGAGGCTCTTTCGAAGCCTCCCCTGGCCACAGCATTTGCGGTGCTCTTCTCTTCCTTGGTTCCAGCCAGAGGGTTAAATGCTTTATGTCGAAGCATTTATCGGGCGAGCCTGGTTGGAAGAGCGGCACATAACTGGGCTCTGCTCGGCCAGGTGAGCCTGGCTGGAAGAATTTGGCTGAAGGGATGCACATAACTGAGGTGCTGAAGAGATGATAGGATGCGCCTGGATGGAGGCGCATGATATCTGCTGCGCCTCACTAGTGGCGCATAGTGATGCTGCACCTATCTGGAGACGCATGGTGGCCGCTGCGCTTATCTGAAGGCGCATGATGGCCGCTGGCTGTAGACTTAGGCTCTTTCTTTGTAGAAATTCTCCTTTGTACAACCTTTTCTAGACATGTAATAGACTTTTATATATAAAATAAAAAGTCCTTCTTCAAATGTCTATACTTATTGACTTTGCTGTGAAGTTCTTCGTCTGAGTTCTAGCGCATGTAGTGTCTGGCGCATGGGCTTTCTGGTTGTGAAATTCTATGCTTCTACAAGACCCCCTTCAAAGTTTTCAAAACTTTTGAATAAGTTTGGAATACTTTGAATAAGAAGCATGGAGGTCAGGGCGCATGATTTCTGGGCGCATGCTCTTCTTAGTTAATGATGATGGTGCCTCGGTAACCGAAAAGATTAATGATGATCTTTTGGTTTTATTTGCTGCTATCCTTGTACAGAACCCGAGGCGACGGCTGAGATCACACGTCATCTGTTCACGCGTGCGACCATGCCCTATAAATAGGTAAGAGTCGGAGAGAGAAAGAGTTCTTCTTCTCTGTGCCTCTGCTTCTTTAGAGTTTCTTCTTCAAAACCCTAACTTCTCCTTCTTCGAGAGAATGGCTCCCAAGACTCCTCGCGGCGCTGCCGGCAAGGGGAAGGAGAAAGCGAAGGAGTCTGTCGATGAGGATGTACCTATCACTCTTGCGCCTCTTGCCGACGTTCGTCCTGAGGTGACAGGTGGGTTTCGTCTCTGCTTTGGGCCCTGTGCCCTAACTGCCGACGCATATAGACTTTGGTCTTTGATGATACGCCGAGGTTCTGTCCTGCCGACGTGCATAGGTTTATACCTTTATCATGCACCGAGGTTTTAATGGCTGACGCGCATGGGTTTTATTCCCTGAAGATGCGCCGAAGCCTTTGCTGACGCGCATGGGCTCACGCTCTGATAATGCGCCGATGCTCCAATGCCAACGCGCATGGGCTTACGCCCTGATGATGTGCCGAGACATGCTGACGCGCATGGGCCTATGCCCTGATGATGTGCCGAAGCAGATGCGTATGGGTTCATACCCTGGCAATGCGCCAGTCTGCTTGACATGTTTTGTCTTTTTGCCTGACTTCCACTTTTGTTGTGCCAGTGTCGATGACGATCCCTTTGTTGAATGAGGTCCTTCTGGACGCTTCTCTTTGCCAGATGGGAGTTGATTTTGATGAGGCGGTGATCAACCCTGCAAAGGATGCTATCCTTCAGGACCAACCTCGTGAGAGGATGCTACAAATCCAGGTCCAGTTGCCGCTTTTCCTCCAGAGTATGATGGAGAGCGGTAAACTGAAGTCTGCTGATTCTGAAGGTGTGACCTTCTTAAAGCCTGCGTTTCTGTTTGGCGACCGATTAGTCTCTTTCGAGGCGAAGATATTGAAGATCAGAGAAGACTGATTCTTCGCTGCTAAGGGCATGATGTTATACATGCGGCAGGTTGACCGCCAGTTGCCATTGACAGCCTTTTATCGTCTAGCTTCGAAGAGAAGGATGGGTTGGTAACTTACTCCTTCTCAAGGAGGTGCCTTGGGGGGCTCCCTTTCGATTGACACCACCTCGAACCAGCGAGACACCTTGACCGCTTCACGAACTGGTTCTTCATTCAGTTACCGAGCTTTGCGTCCCGGGAGCATCTATAGTGAAGTCCCAAATGACACGTTTCCCTTCAGTGTCCCGACTTTTGCAAATCGGATGCTGACGTCGAAGGTCACGTATCCGACAGCTGGTTTTAGAGTCGAAGGTTGGTGTCACTACATCCCAAAGTGGGACGAGTTGACCTCCTGGGTGCTTTCCAGGTTCAAAGTTGAGCTTAAAGAGATAGGGCTGACTGCCGCCATTCGGGCCACGCAGGCAGGCGTGGACCTCAATAAGCCGATGTTCCTTGCGCTGTTGGAGCTTTTCAACGCCCAGACTGGCAGCTTCTTTACTCCAGTGGGGGAGTTGGGATTGGCCCTTCATGAGATGTACGAAGTGTCCAAGCTTCCTTGGGGCTCGGAACCGTACGAGGAATATTTCCCATCGAATGAAGAGATCCAGGTCTTGGAAGATAAGGACCCGGAGATGATGGCCGTTTTCAAGGAGGTGACGAGCCATCATTATCTGATGCACCGGAGGGACAAGGGTAAGACCCAACCTCACGTGACTGCTTGGAGGGACTATGTTTTTAGACAGGATTTGGCGGATCCTTCGAGGATCCGGTTTGCGACTCCGCAGGGCTTGACACCCGCGGAAGTGAGTTCTGAAATAACCCGACTGGACGAGAGGACCCCACATTCAAATAAGAGCGGCAAGAACACGTACAGCTGTTTCTGGCACTGCGGGCACCGGATGTCATCTAAGGCAGTGTTGACGGCCTACTTGATGATATGGCTCCGGGATTGCATATTTGCAGGGGGGATCCGGTGCTGTTGAGAGGGTACATCGGAATCTCCTTTTGCCTGCAGTGAAGTTGGCCTTTGGACGACCTCTGGCTCTCCTCCCCGCGATGGTGTGCAACCTGCTGCACGGTTTGAGGTCTTTTGCTGATGATGTGATCCACGAGAAAGGTAATAATGACAACTTTCCCCGGGCCGAGCTGCCTTTCCATTATCTTATGGGGTGGCTGATCTTACATCATCCGAATGTGATGAGTCCTGGTCCTGAGGAGGACCATGTTGAAGGAGATGCCTTCATTCGCCGCTTCTACAAGAGGAAGTGGTCTTACACTGGCGTCCCCGTTTGTAGGAGGGTTTTGTCCTTCCTTCAGGGGTGGAAAATCGTGAAGGTTGGCCCGATCTTCAAGAATTTCGAGGCCGACCAGGATTTGGTTGATTCTGGCGAGGATGCGGTTACTTTGCCGAAATGGAGTTTTCGTTGGTTGCAGAGTATCCGGCCTTCGCATCTGGTCTACCGTAATCAGAACAGGTGTTATCTGGAACCGTACTTGCCAAGCCGATTTGCTCGTCAATTTGGCTACACTCAGCTAATGCTGCAGAATCCCAGTAGCAGTCTAGGCTTCATCGGGAGTTTGCTGGATGGAGCCCGGGGCTGGCAGTATTATAACGCTGGATGTACTAGCGTTAAGTTTACCACACCAGTTCGCAATCCTCGGCCGCCGATCTTATATCCGGCCGCCAAGCTGTATTGCACTATGAATACTATGTCTCCTGGTTATGACAGGGAGACTAGTTTCATCATTGGAACCCAGTTGGAAGCAACCACGAATATGTTGGTGGCAGCTCGGTCATATCGTCCGCCAGAATTAGCGGGGTATCGGGCTGCTGCTGTGGCACCAGTGAGAGACCCGTCTGTCGGGAAAAGACGGGCTGACACAGAAGCTGGTTCTTCTGTACCAAAAAGGTCGAGAAGGACGTCGACCCCGAAGATTACGGAAACGCCACTTATAGCGCCAACGGGCTTAGCTCCCGCTGAGGTAAGGAGTGCTTCATAATTCCAGTTTTTTTTTTATGTCATTGTGGCGACTTATGCTCTTCTTCTTGTAGGGATTGAAGAAGAAGTCTCGTGCTTCGAAATCGGGCACCAGTAAGCCGAAGGAGGTGGCAGGCTCTTCTGAGGAGCGCATTCCACCAACGATGATGTCTCCTGTGGAGGAGGGTCCCGAAGATGTTCCCGCGGAGGTTTTAGTATCTCCTGACTTTGAAGTCGCAACAACTTCTGGGATAGTACCATCTGCCGTGGAGGCCTTGGACACTGAGGGTCCTACAGACTCGAGGCATCCTGATGATGAAGTGGATTGGAGTTCGTCGCCTTCTGGTGACGTCCCTCCAGCGTTGCAAGGGTCCGTTGCGGGGGCAGCAGAAGCGGTGAGGATAGAGGAGAGGGTTGATTCCCCTCCTGGTCATGATGAAGGGAGGTCGGCTGAATCATTGCCGAATCCTACCTTGGCTTCAACCATGGACATAGAGATGGCTACCGATCAGGCGGTAGCGACAGATTCTGTCCCTGTAGAGGGATTTGAGAAGAGTGAGACCCTTCTGCCGGTCTTGTCTCCTGGGGCTGGCCAGGAGATAGATGTCGATCTCCCCGTTTTGCCGGGGGAGGTAGCTGATGCTGATAGAATGTCGGGGGTAGAAGTAGCCGTTGACGTCGGTGATTTCTCCGGGCTTGAGAAGGGTAAGGGTGTGGAACCCTCTGTTGCTTCTTCTACTTGGAGTACTATCACGACGCATGCGCCGGCTCCTTCTGTTCCTTCGGCTCCTCGGGCTAGCAGTCTGGGCCCTGTTGATGAAGAGCCTATTGCTGCCGAGATTCAAACCTCTCAGATCGAGGTCGGCGGATCTTCCTCCGGTCCGCAAACTGTAGTAGCTCCCTCAACTCCTGCTATGACGCCGCAGGTGCTGGCGGAAGCCGACGGGTATGTGAAATTCCTCGTCGAGGGAGTGTACAAAATGCTGGAGAAAGGTGTATCTGCAGTAGTAGATGCCAAGGGGAGCTTTGCGGCGGCAAAAGCTTTGGCAATGCCTTGTATCGAGCTAATCCGCATTCACCAGGGCCATGACCATATGGCCGAAATTCTGGAGGTTTCGGTGATGGAGCTGGACGAGCGGCTCGTGGAACTGCAGCGCATCCAACGAAATGACCTCTCGGTCTTGATAGATGCAGAGATAGGAAAGTCGATGGCTGAGATCGAGGCTTCCCATCGAGCCGCGGTGAGCAGTTGGGAGCGTGAAGAGGCTGGGACTGAGGCTGCGGCGGAGCAGCTGTCTCAATCTATGAAGAAGACGACGGAGAAGCGGGCTGCGGTGGATGCTAACATCGCAGAGGTTGATGCTCAGATGCGCCGTCTTGAAGACCAGCGGGCCCAACTTCAACTAGAGGCTGAGCGTGTCCTGGCTGAACACGTGGCATTCAAGCAGGAGGAAACGACTCTTACTCAGCGGACCCTTGCTTTGGCTCAGCAGCGACGACAGCTTGATGAGAAGTATGAGAGTAAAACTTCCGCTGAGGCTGTCGGGTTAATGCGTCAAGAAGCCGAGCTGCGAGTCCAGGCGACTGTGGAAACTCGCACTGCCGACCTGAGACGTCGAGTCAGAGAACTCTCATCCCACCCTGGGGAGGATCGGGGATTGTAGCTTCTCTTCTTTTTATGTGTTTTTTGCAACTCTTGCTGGGGAAATAGCGTATTTCTGTACTCCTTTTTTAAAAAATAAAGAAATACACTATCTCTTTGATGTGTTCATTTTTGATTTCATGAACTTGATGATTTATGTGGACCTATTATCTTTTGTGCACCTTGGTTTTTAGGTACAGATAATAAGTATAAAGGAACCAACATGTTTGCTCAGAGGTAATGTGGACATGGCAATCATTAGGTTCAAATGATAGAATCTTCCTACTCAGAGGTGTTTATGGACGTGGTAGGAATGATCCTGGGGGATACGCTGAACAACTCAGAGGTAATGTGGACGTGGAAGTTCTGCGATCAATGTACGACAACGTAGGAGTTGTTTGTACGGGATGTTTACTCAGAGGTAATGTGGACGTGGTAAACATGAAGGATAGCGTAAGCTCACGAAGTGTAAGGTTCCGCTTTGTAGGATGTAGAGAGACAACTCAGAGGTAATATGGACGTGGTTATCTTTCTACGGAAGGATGCCACGGAACAGCTGGGTTCCGGAAACGATTGATTTTGTGAAAAGAGGTTGTTTGGGGAAATACATGTCTTGGAGGATGTCAAGAGTAGTACTTCTTTAGGAACTTGCCGTTGATGGGCATCATGAACAAGTCCCCATTGGGTTTGGCGAGCCGGTAAGCACCGTTTGAGTATACCGTCTCAATGATGAAGGGTCCTTCCCATTTGGGCTCGAACTTCCCTGGTGTCTTGTGAGTTAACACCATTGGCCTTCTGACTGCTAAAACCAGGTCGCCAACTTGGAAAGTTCTTTGCTTGACCTTCTTGTTGAAAGCCTGTGATATACGGGCTTGGTAAAGTTCGATGCGTTGTTGAGCTAGGAGACGCTTTTCGTCAAGTGCCTCCAATTCCCGCAGACGACGATATTGATTGTCTTCTTCTGTGAGATCGTTTGTGATTGCCACGCGGAGCGAAGGTATCTGTATCTCGAGAGGCAGTACTGCTTCGCTCCCGTAGACCAGGAAGAATGGAGTGTTGCCTGTTGGGGTCCGTACCGTTGTGCGGTAGGCCCAAAGGCATTCGCCAAGCTTTTCGTCCCAGTCGCGTTTGTTGGATGACACGACTTTTTTGAGTAGCCTGACGATAGTTTTGTTGAATGCCTCGGCCAATCCGTTTGCTGCCGGATTGTAGGCGGTTGAGGCCACGTTTTGAATGCGATTCTTGTCACAGAACCTGCTGAAAATGTGGCTGATAAACTGAGGACCATTGTCATGGATGATTCGCCGGGGTACCCCGAAACGGTAAATGACATGGTGTCTGATAAAGCTGACCACCCTGGAGCTTTTTACTTCTGCCAGTGGGACTGCTTCCGCCCATTTGGAGAAGTAATCGGTGATGGCCAGGATGAAGCGGTGTCCTCTTGATGAAGGAGGAGTGATTGGCCCTACAATGTCCATGCCCCAGGCTTCGAATGGCCAGAAGGCGACTGTAGGATGTAGAGGTTCAGATGGTGTATGTTTGAAGTCTGCATGAAGTTGGCATGCATGGCACTTCTTAGCATATTCCACTGCGTCGGCAACCATGGTTGGCCAGTAGTAGCCCATACGTCGCAGTCGATCTTGTAACTTAGGCCCTGGTTGGTGAGCTCCGCAAGTTCCGTCATGAGCTTCTCGAAGAGCTTCGGCCGCTTCTTCGTTAGACAGGCATCGAAGGAGAAGCCCGTCGAAGGAGCGTCGGTACAGCCTTTTAGTGGCTGTATCGTAGTAGAATCGAAGAGAGCGTCTCCTGACTGAGACGGCTTCCTTCGGGTCCTCTGGAAGGATTCCGTAGACAGCGAAGTCGATGAACGGGAACCTCCAGTCTCGGACATTAACCCCAGTATTTGTCGGCATGGCGTGAGCCATTTGCAAACATAGGTTGTTTCTGGGACAAATCAAGTCTCGGCCAGTTACCGTGACATAGTATTGAGTCCCAAGGGGCGTGGCCAATGAGGCTGCGAGGCCAGCTAGAGCGTCAGCCTCCAAGTTTTGTAGGCGGGGTACATGTTCGATGAAGAACCCAGTGAAGGTTGAAATGATGTTCAATGCAACTTCATGGTAAGGGATCAAATCTTCATGGCGAACCTCGTATTGCCTCCGAATCTGGTTTACGACGAGTTTCGAGTCGCCGTAGGCTTCCAGATGATCCACCCCCAGCTGTTGTGCTAGCTGGAGTCCCATGACGAGTGTATTGTACTCAGCAACATTATTGGAGCACGGCTTCGAAAGGGAGTATGCGCGCTGGATGACCAGCTGATCGGGGGAGACTAAGACTACCCCCACTCCTGCGATGATTTGGCCATTGGGGCCCGTTCTTGAAGCGCCATCGAAGAACATCCGCCAAACGGGGCTTCCTTCAGTGACGTTTGATTCTTGGACTTCATCCGAGATGTCTTCATAGAGTTTTGAAGATTCTGGGATAGGGTGTGCAGCTAAAAAGTCAGCCAGAGCCTGACCCTTGACTGCCTTCTGCGGGACAAACACCATGTTGTATGGTGTTAGTAGGATCGCCCATGTAGCCAGCCGGGAGTTTAATGACCCTGGCTTCGTCATGAGAACTCTGAGCGGATTGACTCGGGAGATGACGTGAATTGTCTGGCCCGAGACATAATGACGAGTCTTCTGAATGGCAAACACCAAAGCCAAGCACTCCTTTTTAACGGGGTTGTACCGGTGTTCGGCCCCGATGAGTGTTCGACTGAGGTAGTAGATTGCTTGCTCGTAGCCTGCATCGCTGTTTTGAGCCAGCAAAGCGCCGAGGGAATGATCCATGGCACGGACGTAGAGGAGGAATGGTTTACCGGCGACAGGTGCCACTAGGACTGGCGGGCTTGTTAAGTAAGCCTTGATGTCGTCGAAAGCCTTTTGGCACTCCTCTGTCCAGACATAAGAGACTCCCTTCTTCATGAGCTGAGTAAAGGGTTGACATTTACCGGAGAGGTTTGCTATGAACCTCCGGATGTATGCCAAACGTCCCTGTAAGCCCCGAAGTTCTCGAAGGTTCTTCGGAGGGTCCATGTTAAGGATGGCTTTAGTCTTCTCGGGATCGACATGAATGCCTTTTGCCGTGATGACAAAGCCCAAGAATTTGCCGCTAGAAACCCCCAGGAAGGATTTAGCGGGGTTCATTTTGAGTTGATGTGCCCGCATGAGATCGAAGACCGTCTTTAGGTCCTGTAGGTGATCTCTTTTGAGGCGGCTCTTGACTGCGATGTCGTCAACATAGCACTCAACTGTCTTGCGAAGATGTTGACGGAAGATGGTGCTCATAGCTCGCTGGTACGTTGCACCGGCGTTCTTCAAGCCGAAGGGCATTACTGTGTAGCAGAAAACACCCTTTGGAGTTCTGAATGACGTGTGTTTTGCGTCATCGGGGAACATCTTGATTTGATTGTAGCCTGAATACCCGTCCATGAAGGACATGCGTTCAAAGCCATATGTGTTGTCGATCATTACATCGGTGATTGGGAGCGGGAATTCATCCTTCGGGCAAGCAGAGTTGAGATCCCTGAAGTCGATACAGACTCGTATCTTCCCGTTCTTCTTGGTGACAGGGACGACGTTGGCTACCCAGTCCGGGTGTTGTTCCTCACGGATGAAGCCACTGGTCAAGAGTTTGTCCACCTCCTGATCGATGGCGTTCATGATGTCCGGGCGGAAGCGTCGCTGTTGTTGTTTGATAGGTTTGGCATCTGGTAAGATGTTCAACCTATGTATCGCGATCTGTGGATCGAGACCCGGCATATCTTCGTAGCTCCAGGCGAAGACGTCGATATACTCCTTAGCGAGTTGGACTAAAGATTCTCGGTCTTCTCCTTCCAAGCTTTTGCTGATAAAGATGGGTTTAGAAGAAGACCCATCCCCGAGGTCGATTTGCTCGACTTCGTCTTCGGTGGGAGGTTCTCGTAACTCAAAACGAGACTCCCATTGTTCTCCTAGGCGTTGAGCCCAGGGTTCCTCTTCGAAGGGTTCCGGCGGTTGGTCTTCGCCTTCATCTTTCTGAGGTTGCGCCGATGTCATGTTAGCTGACAGCACTTTCCTGAAGACTGATCCGATACTGGTATCGGAGTTCCACGTCGATGCTTCTGATGAGTGGTAATGTTCTATGTCTTCTGCGTCTGAACTCTCTGGAGTTGATGGCGGCGTGACATAGCCTAACCCCCGTCGAGTCCGATTATAGTAATCCTGTGGCTTTCCATTGGGCATCGAAAGCCGGACAGGGAGATGCCGACCCTTGCCGTAGTTTAGGCCTTTATTGCTTTTCAGGTCGTAGCCCATCTTTTGGATGATGTACTTAGCCGCATCCGTGTATCGATAGACTTGTACTCTGCCGGTATCATGTTCGGGCTCGATCGACGGGAGGTTCCGACGACGCTCGATTTTGCCCGAGATGATGGTGCCTTCGTCTCGGCTTCGTGGAGGGACTATGAAGACTCCTTGAGACGGGACTATTTGATTATGGTAGACGGTCGTTACTTGTGTTTGCAACGACCGTAGAGCGTTGTCTAATGTATACATGGCATTCCAGTGTGGAAGACAAGAGTAATTGAAAGACACTCTATTATTGATAAAGTACGAGATTTTATCCCGTGGGATTACATTGTCGAAGGAGGGTGCGTCTACATCAGCAGAGATATATTCGCCAAGCTCCTCGTCTGTAAGCACTGGGGCCAGATCAGGAGAGTCCTCCACCGCTCTGACTTTGGGGTCTGAGAGGGTTATATGAGCCCTCTCCGGCATCTTGGATGACTGCGACGGCTTGCCTTTAAGACGCACCTTGAGGGGTGCCTCGGTTGCGCCTTCGATGAGTGGCGCCTTCCCTTGTAATTTTACCACCAGGGGAGCCGTTGTTTGTGGTGGCTTCCCCTTGAGGCGTATCTTCAGGGGAGCTTCGCGAGCTGGCGCTTTTCCTGATAGCTTGATGCTCATTGGAGGCGCCTTCTGGGGTGGTCTCCCTTTCAGACGAATTCTCAAGGGGGCGTCAGGAGTCACTTCGGGCTCCAAGTCCGGCTCTGTTGCCGTCTCTGCTTTATCATCGGCGTCGTTGGCTTCCTCCTCGTCAAGTGGCTTGTACAAGTCGGAATCGGTGAAGTAGGCCTCAATCCCTTTGAAGGGATCGATATCTGCAAACTCCGTCCGGATGACGCCGTTGGTGGATACATATTTCATGCATTGGTGGAGCGTGGAGGGCACCACCATGTACTCATGTAACCATGGTCGTCCGAGTAAGATGTTGTAGTTGACCTCGGCATCCACCACATAACAAGTTACCTCAGTTTTGAGGCTGCCGATGTGACACTTCAGCCGGATCTTGCCCAGTGGCTCACTCTTACTGGCGTTGAAGCCGCTGATGGTCGTATTGGAGGGCGCTAGCCGGTACATTGGGATCCCCAGCTTTGATAGCAGTGCCTTTGGAATGATGCTTAGGGAAGACCCCGGATCGATCTGAATCCTGCTCACCTTTACCGAACCGATGTACCCTGTGTAATACAACGGTCGGTTATGTCGGTGATGCTTGAGCAGCATGTCTTGTTGGGTGAAGGTTATGTTTGGGATAACTTCATCCGCACAATGACAGTGTGCACAAGTAGTTGGTAGGTCTTCAGGTTGCTTGACCTGACTGAGAAAGGATTCAGCATCCTTCAGAGCTTCGCAGAGAGCTTCTCGGGAGTCCTTGGAGAGACGCAGGAGCTCGAACAAAGACAAGCGTACAGGAGTACTGGCCAGTTGTGCCAGAATGTCAAAATTGTGGGGTTTGGCTAGCCCCGAAGCATTTTCTTTCCGCAGAGGTCTGTCGAAACGGGCCTCCACTTGCTTTTGTTTATTGGCTGCTGAGGGCTTGGATGAACCCTCCTCAGGGATGGTGCCAGGAGGCACCACTTCGGCGGCAGCTTCACCGGGCTGGGAGTTCTGTTGTGCACGCGTCTGCACAGGAAGCGCCTCTTCCGTTGAAGAAGAGACCGTGCGGCAAGACTTGATCTTCCTGCCTTTTGCTTTGGAAGTAGGGCGTACCTCCGGTTGAGTTACCTCGGAGACGAGGTCGGGGTGAACCCAGAGGACCTCTCCTCGAGATGTGGTGAGTGGGACAAGTCCACTCACATTGTCACGGGTGGGTGGCAAATTCACCACCTCCATTGTCGCCTTAGGGATGGGGACGACGCCATCTTGTGTGGTAGTCGGCGGCAAGGTGCCGAACTGAAGTGACACCACATTAGCTGACACCGTCTTCTCTTCGTAGTCGACGGAGATTACATCCGCATTGATCATGCGCTGGATGTAATTTTTGAGGACGTAGCAGTCCTTAGTCGGGTGTCCGACAAACCGATGGTAGTGACAGTACCTCGGGTTGTCCACTTTCCCGACTTCATCAGGCCGCTTCGGGTCCGGAAGCTTGATCTTGTCACCCTGCTTCAGTATCTCAAAGAGTTGCAGGGTGTCGTCATCATTGAATGAATAAACCTCCTTGGGTCTTGGTGCCAGTGGAGGCTTTTGAGTAGGCGCAGATGCGCCCTTCGAGGCATTAACAGTCAATACCTGTTTCCCCTTTGTTTCTCGTCCGGAGTTGTTGGTTGCGGACTTTTTCCCCTTATCGTCAAAGGCGGGGAAGCTGACACCCAGAAGACGTGCATTGGCCGCCTTCTTCTCTGCAGCTTCAGCTTCAATGATTAGGGAGCTCCAGTCGGGAGGGGGAGTAGAGTTAAGCCAGAGCTTTACTGCAGGCAGCATGTTCATACTGCAAGCGGAGAGAAGCGCATGTTCTGGCATGCCTGGAGGTAGCCTGAAGCAGGCCTGACGGAAGCGTTCGATGAATGCCCGAACCGTTTCCTTGTCTTTCTGGCGTATCTCAATGAGAGACGCCATCGTCATGTCCTTCCCACCGTCGTAGAAGCGGTCGAGGAAGAGGCGTGTCAGGTCGTCGAAGGACGATATGGAATTATCGGGGAGGCTGCAGTACCAGTCATACGCCACCCCTTTCAGGGCCCCAACAAAGATGCTGGTGAGGAGTGCGTCCTCCTTCGGAAGATGCCCTGTCTGCGACTGGAAGTACGTCAGGTACCGTCGTGGAGAGTCCTTCCCGTCATACGGCGTGAGTGTTTGTGGTTTATACCTTGGGGGATAAACCACCTTGTTCCACTCAAGGGGATAAGGCTGGGGAATGCCCATCTTCTGGCGCTCCTCCTGCCTGTTCTTGGACTCGAAGCGCTCCCGCAGATCTTTGATCATTTCGACCACGTCCTCCGTGGAGCTAGGAGTCGGGGAAGGAGGTACTACCTGGAGTGCAGCGTTTGAGGGCTCCGATGTCCGGGGTGCTTCTGTGTCTGAGGGTGTCCGCTGGAGGGGCACACTCGACTCTCCATTGGCTCCTGGGTCGGGACCATTTGAAGGTGTCCTGATCAAGGCCGACCGCATCTCAAACACTGCTTGAGTCAGTGCTTGCATTGAGGCAGAGAGGGTTTTGAGTCCTCCCTCTAGCGAGTCTATGCGCTGGACAATGTCCTGTGGCGGCGCGTCAGCCTCAAGATCACCCCCGGTCATGTATACTGTCATGACATGGCCGGAAGTGGATGGATTAGTTGAGGCTTCGCTCTCAGCCTCGCTCTCATGTGGGGGAGTTACTTCTCCTGGTGTTTGGCCACCCCCAGCCATATTCTGGAGTTCGTCTTCGACAGGCGCATCTGCAAGGGCCTGACTGCCCTCAGCTCTGTCTTGAAGGGCCTCTTCGTTTTCAGCACTACCCCTGGCGGTGTCCTGGAGGACATCGTCATTTTGAGGGGCTTCAGGGAGGCCATCTTCGCCTTGATGAAGATCCGCCGCAGCTGTGCTTTGGACATCTTCGTCTTCGGAAGGAGGCTCGACAAGGGTCTGGCTACCCCCAGCTTCCTCCAAGGACTTCTTCCTCGACCGAGTGCCTTCGAACACTCCAGAGGTCGTGACAGCTGCCTTGGTTTTCCTCGGCTGGCTTTTGGATGAAGACGAGGAATTGGCAGTCGTCTTCCGGACAGATGAGGAATTGGAGATCACGTTGCATGACGCAATCTTTAGTTCCTCTTCTGCTGACACCTTCGTCCCAAGGCGATGTCGGAGGGGTGTCGATGATTGTAGCCATTGGAAGACCGACTGCTTTGGCGGTACTGCCGTCTTGCAACAGCAGTTGATGGTGACCACTGCACAAGTGTGCCCCGTGAGAGGCGTATCGTGCTTGTTGGTCAACTCTCCTGGCCGGCGCTTGTGAGTGATCACGTTGCGCAAGTCGTTGGAGGAGAGTGCTACCCTCACACCCCTCTCAGGCGCATGGCAGGGCCAAGCGCCGGGGTGGTCGGGTGAGTGCTGCGCCCCCTGATCTAATACCAAGCAGGCATCACGATCAGTAGTGGAGGAACCACAGCATTTGAAGTGACTTGAACGGACCTCAAACGCACAACCAGAGGAGCCGCGGGAGTTCAAGACCACTGAGTTTGCCTCTCTCGGCTTGGTTGTGCACGCAGTGAATGCGTCCAAGTGAGATGAGGACTTTGAAGGTCGACTCGTTGTCGGTGCGGGAGCACTTGAGTCAACCTTGTACAGCTTGCCATCGGCAGCGCGCGTGATTGTAAGCGCGTGCCTCCGGCCGGCTGCTGGCATAGCACGTTTGTGGCGCGTGGCCCGTGCCGCCTTGGATTTCTTCGTACCAGCCCGCTGGGGCGCATAGTACTCAGCATCCAAATTCTCCTCGCCGTTACAGCGAGTGAGTCTGTCGAAGACAGAGGCTCGTTGTGGCGCATCAGAAGTAATGCGCGGGGCATTGGCTGCGCCCCTGCTCCGTCGACGTATCTTCCTCGCCTGAGAGGAAGATGGCTGGGGAACGTGGTCAGCCGCACGCTTCCCCGAGAGATGCGCTGCATCAGCGGGCGCACCTTGACTGCTGAGGACGTCAGCAGGAAGGGAAGGCTGGACGGGCGCATCCCCTTCAACGGTGGTGCCCGAGGCGTCGACTTTGCGCACCCAGACTGCGCGGGTCTTCTTCGGCTTCGACAGCCGCTTCGAAGGACTCGCACTTCCTTCAGAAATGAACTCCTCGTACGCCTGTTGATTGAGGCGCACTACCAGCGTCTTGTGGGAGGAGCCCACCTTCACGTCGTCGGCCTGTGACACGACTTTCTCGGTAGAGGAGAAAGAGGTCCCCAGCAGAGTCGCCAGCTTGTTTGCCATTAAAATTGTTTTGATTGAAATCTTAATACAAACAGAACAGTGATACAATATAGGACTTAGATGTAGTCCTAGAAGTACACTTTTGTTTAAGCTGGGTCCTTAGTGTCAATGGAGCGAGTGGTAATGCGTTGACTCCGTTGACCGGCTGACGGCGGTTATCGGTTCTCTGAAGGTGTTGATTACTCTGGGTGCTGGAGCTTGCCGAGAGGAGGAAGACGTTGAGTGTCTAGAACTGCCTCTCCGGTGATTCTCTGTTGTGGATTCTCTGTGAGTCTTATGTTCTGAGTCTCTGTGTGTGTGTGAAGGGGATGATCCTTCTATTTATAGTTTTGCAGGCTGGCTGCTCGTACGCGCATGTAGGATGCGCCGGTGTGGGGACGCCACGTAGAGGTTGCTGATGGAGGCGCATGGATGCTGCGCCCTGATCGAGGAGGAGAACTCTTCATACTGCTGTTGTGAGCCGGCACGTAGCAGGGGGAAGATCTTTTCGTTGCTGAAATCTTGGACGAGTTGAGTCAAAAGACACGTGTCGTCGACTCATGGTTCGAAGATCTCGGATTTGGTGGAGAGGAGTGATCTGGTGGGCTGCGCCTTGGATTGGGCGCAGGAGGAGGCTGCGGCTCATAACCTTTAGGAGTTACAAACCATTTGGGGCGCATGGCTTTTGAGGCGCATGCAGGCGACTTTCCTTCTGTCTTTCGGGATCAGAGATCAGTCTGGGGCGCATGGCTTTTGAGGTGCATGCAGGCGACTTTCCTTCTGTCTTTCGGGATCAGAGATCAGTCTGGGGCGCATGGCTTTTGAGGCGCATGCAGGCGACTTTCCTTCTGTCTTTCGGGATCAGAGATCAGTCTGGGGCGCATGGCTTTTGAGGCGCATGCAGGCGACTTTTCTTCTGTCTTTCGGGATCAGAGATCAGTCTGGGGCGCATGGCTTTTGAGGCGCATGCAAAACTTCAACTGGAGACTCTTCTCTGTATATCAGTGAAGGGTCTGAGGCGCATGGCTTTTGAGGCGCATGCTAGTTTGGACGCATGGCCGTAGAGGCGCATGCGGGTGTGGACGCATGGTCGTAGAGGCGCATGCGGGTGGCCACGTGGCAGTAGCCGTCGGAATAGAGTCATGATGATGCTGACGTTGCCGACGCTTCGTTTTCTGAATAAAGCTGTCAACTGTTCAGACTTTGGGAGGCGTGCTGCCAACTCTGTCAGTTCAGCATTTAATGTTGGTGACGTTCGATGGACAGCTGAGTGGGCGCGTCGGTTGGCGTTCCACTCGGTATGGAGATGTGTGGGGGCGCACCCTCTATAATGTGCCGAGTACTGTAGGGCGCGTCTGTGTGATGCGCCTAATGCCGAAGGGCGCGTCCGTGTGATGCGCTGCATCGGACATGTCTTTTAATGATGCGGCTGTCTCGCTCTTCGAGTGCTATAAATAGCCGTTTGGCTGAATTCGAGGCGTCCGGTTCATCCATTTAATGTAAATTCATTGCACGGAATTCGGAGGGCCATCCACTTGGCGCGTGGGTTTGATCTGCCCGGCCTATAAATAGTGGCATGGAGAGAAGATTTGCTTCTCATTCCCCCACGTACTTCCAATATGAACTTGAACATACGGGTGCATTCTGCTGACGAAGTGCTCCCGAGGGTGAAGATGAGACGCTGTGTTGTCTTTGATACACTTGAAGGTGACTGTTACATCCAAAAGACGGAGTCGAGGGCTTCTGAGGCAGGCGGAAGGTGCCTGTTGCATCCAAAGATAGGGATGCTCGAGCCTCGTCCCCGTTATTCCGGAAGAGCCGTAGATCGGAATGGCGGTGCAAGGCTCTCTCTTCCTGCAAAGTGGGGTTTCCCCACTTTGATCGTGTCAAAAGCTGCTCCTTTAGCCGTGGTTTCGATCACGGTCTTCCTTCGGCTTTGGAGGCTCTTTCGAAGCCTCCCCTGGCCACAGCATTTGCGGTGCTCTTCTCTTCCTTGGTTCCAGCCAGAGGGTTAAATGCTTTGTGTCGAAGCATTTATCGGGCGAGCCTGGTTGGAAGAGCGGCACATAACTGGGCTCTGCTCGGCCAGGTGAGCCTGGCTGGAAGAATTTGGCTGAAGGGATGCACATAACTGAGGTGCTGAAGAGATGATGGGATGCGCCTGGATGGAGGCGCATGATATCTACTGCGCCTCACTGGTGGCGCATAGTGATGCTGCGCCTATCTGGAGACGCATGGTGGCCGCTGCGCTTATCTGAAGGCGCATGATGGCCGCTGGCTGTAGACTTAGGCTCTTTCTTTGTAGAAATTCTCCTTTGTACAACCTTTTCTAGACATGTAATAGACTTTTATATATAAAATGAAAAGTCCTTCTTCAAATGTCTATACTTATTGACTTTGCTGTGAAGTTCTTCGTCTGAGTTCTAGCGCATGTAGTGTCTGGCGCATAGGCTTTCTGGTTGTGAAATTCCATGCTTCTACACCCAGGTCGAAAGATTATGGTTGAATTCAGGTGGGTACATCGTCCAGGAAACGCATGTACCCTTAAGTAGCTTGAAAGGTGCAACACATGACAGTGTGCTGGAAATGTGCCCTACTCGACGGCAGGCTACAGATCCCAGGCGCGCCCAGGTAACGGGATTGCCTGTAGCTGGGAAATCTCTTCATGACTAATGTGTTAATCTAGTTATTAACCTTAGTCCATTTCAATAGGTACTCCTGACCGTGGTACTCAGGAGCTCTCTCCCTAGACATGATGCAAGACAGGACTGGTTTATTTGTACAAGCACAATCACCCACGGTGTCCAGGATGTTCATTCTTGTCAAGTCATGTCATGTCAGGTAGCCGTTGCAACAGCTTATCAAGATATAACATGTCAGGTTTATCATGTCGAGTATACTTGTCAGGAGTACGCCACGGCGGGCCACTATCAGGTCATGCCAGGTTACTCATGTTAGGAGTGCACCACTACGGGTCACTATCGTGTCAGGCTCAGTTATCAATTTCAAATATATCAAGTAAATTCGGGGATTATTAAGTTTAGGTCAAAAGGCGTAAGGATATAAAATAGACGTAAAATATCTAAATAAATATCAATATACAGGGCTATAGAAGATCTAAGATAAGGAAAATAAAACAAACTGACAAGCTAATATAAGATCAAGTCTGTCAAAGGCCATACGCTCAAAAGGCAGCGTATGGGGGGGGTCACAAAGCTCTCGGGTTGAACCAGGGTGACAAGATAGGCAAGCGTACGCTCAAGCCAGCGTACGCTCAAAGCCAGCGTACGCCTTGCTTGCTAGCTTACCAAAGGGTCCATACACTTCCAATGGGAAGCGTACGCAAGGGTCAGCGTACACAAGGGCACGCTCGAGCTACAGGTCAGCGTACGCTCAAGCTAGCGTACGCCTGCTCGCTGAAGCTAGCGTATGCTCAAGACACGCTGCCAACAGGCAGTGTATCAAGGTGAGCGTACGCTCACTAAAGAGCAGCGTACGAAGGCTAGCGTATGCTCACTAAACAGCAGCGTACGAAGGCTAGCTTACGCTCGCTAAAGAGCAGCGTACCAAGGCCAGCGTACGCTCGCTAAAGAGCAGCGTACGACTCAGTGGCATAAGCTAAAAAGCTAGCTTACTATTCACTGTCTTCTCCAAATGGCAGGAACAGCAAGAACTCTAAAGTTGAATCTAAGCTTCAACCGTCCATATCTTGGTCAAAACAAGTCCGAATCCAACTTTTCAAGGTCAAAATTGGGTAGAATGAAATTCTCTAAAACATGGAACCATCAAAACTTGAAAACAAGCAAGTTTGATAGATCAAAACACCAAAAATCCAAAAATAGCAAAACTCTAGATCTACAAGAATTAAAGCCTCAAAATGGAAAATGACAAGTTCTAATGTGGTTTAGAATCATGAGAAGAAGCTAATGGAACCATAAAATGAGTTCTCTTGTGGAAGCAAGTTGCACTTGCCTATGGTTGGGGAGTTGTGGAGAGGAAGGAAGAAGAAGAAGAAGAAATAAATGAGAGTTATGGAGGAGAGAGAAGGTTGGTGGGGAAATAAATATCATGGGTGGGTGGTAGGTAGGGGGTTCACCTTGGTCCATGATGGACCAAGCAACCAGCCGGCCAAACCAAGTCAGCCCGAACCGAGAGTTAAACCAAGCCAAGAAAACTAAACAAGGAACAATACAAGAAAATACGTACACGTATTTCCAAAATACGTAATACGAACAACAGGCATTACAACTCTACCCACCTTAAAAGAATTCCGTCCTCGGAATTTAATCAAGGGGCTAGAGGGGCAAGAACAAGCTACACTAATAACAAGCAAGCTATACTAGGCAATCAATCAATCATGCAAGCAAGGAATTGATGGCATGAGGCATAAGAAAGACATTATACCTCACGAGGCAAACAAGTCGGGATATCGTGATCGGATATCATCCTCACGTCCCACGTTGACTCCCCCAAAGAGTGATGACCCCAAGCAACTCGGACTAACTTGATAGTCTTGTTCTTGAGCGTCTTCTCTCTTCGGTCCAATATAGACACGGGCCTCTCCTCATACGAAAGGTTGGTACCAACAACCAATTCCGAATGATCCAGGATGTGGCTCGGGTCCGGGATGTACCGTCGTAATTGGGATACATGGAACGCGTCATGCACCTCGCTTAGCGACGGTGGAAGAGCGAGACGATAGGATACATCTCCTACTCGCTCCAGAATGTCGAACGGTCCTATATACCTAGGACTAAGCTTTCCCCGCACGCCGAAACGAATGATGCCACAGTTAGGCGAAATCCTCAGGAATACATGATCGCCGACCGAAAACTCGAGAGGGCGCCGATGAGAATCGGCCCAATGGCGCTGGCGATCTTGGGAAACTCGAAGGTGATCTTTGACTCGCCTGACTACTTCAACGGTCTGAGCAATCATTTCTGGACCAAGCATCTGCCTCTCTCCAACATCATCCCAGGCTAGCGGGGATCTGCACTTCCTACCATATAGTGCCTCGAATGGTGCCATCTGAATACTGGCCTGGAAACTATTATTGTACAAGAATTCCACCAGGTACAAATGATCTTCCCATGAACCACCGAAGTCAAGTGTGCAAGACCGCAACATGTCTTCAAGAGTCTGGATCGTACGCTCCGACTGACCATCTGTCTGCGGGTGATATGCTGAACTGAACTGGAGATGAGTCCCCAAACTCTCTTGCAAGCTACGCCAAAAGTGTGACGTAAATCATGAATTTCGGTCCGAGGTGATACTGACTGGGACACTATGTAATCTGATAATCTGCCTAAGGTACATCTCTGCTAACTGAGCCGTCGACTGACTAACTCTGAACGGGAGAAAGTGAGCTACCTTGGTAAGCCTATCCACAATGACCCAAATAGCATCTCTACTAGCTGGGGATCTAGGTAATCCAGTCACGAAATCTATGGTCACATGCTCCCACTTCCATTCTGAAATCGGTAAGGGCTGAAGAAGTCCAGCCGGTCTCTGATGTTCGGCTTTAACTTGTTGGCAAACCAAACACCGAGAGATAAACCGAGCTATCTCCCGCTTCATGCCATTCTACCAGAAGTGCTGACGGATATCACGGTACATCTTCGTACTGCCAGGATGGATGGAATACTGAGAACTGTGCGCCTCTGACATGATCTCCTGTCTGATATCTCCACTGGGTACACAAAGACGCTTACCATGCCTAAGTGTACCATCCTCATGAATATATAACTCTGGTCTTCATCCTGCTTCACACTCTACTCTGAGTCGCTGAAGCTTGGAATCTGCCGACTGCGCCATCCGGATCCTCTCGACTATAGTGGACTGAACTTGCATGCTGGTCATCAACGCCACACTGGAAGGGAGAACAACTTCAATACCCATCTTCTGAAGATCTGCTAACAGCTCTGGTTGCGCTGTTAGGAAATAAGCTCCGGCTCTCCTGCTCAATGCATCTGTTACGACATTGGCCTTCCCAGGATGATACTGCAGGTTGACATCATAATCCACAAGGAGCTCCAGCCACCTTCTCTGACACATGTTAAGATCCTTCTGGGTGAAAACATACTTCAGGCTCTTGTGGTCGGTGAAAATCTCCACCCTGTCTCCATACAAGTAGTGCCTCCACAACTTAAGTACAAACACCACTGCTGCCAGCTCCAAGTCATGGGTTGGGTAATTCCTCTCATGATCACGAAGTTGTCGTGACACATAAGCTATTACCTTCCCATGCTGCATCAGAACACATCCTAAACCTCTGCCTGAAGCATCACAGTACACTGAGAATCCTCCGGTCCCATCTGGAAGCGTGAGAATAGGAGCTTTTATCAGGCCTCGCTTCAACTGCTCAAAAGAACTCTGACACTTTGCGGTCCAAGCAAACTGCGCATCCTTGTGGGTCAACTGGGTCAATGGCGCTAAAATTCGAGCAAAATCCGAAACAAACCGCCGGTAGTAGCCAGCCAATCCAAGAAAACTACGAACCTCTGCAACTGTGCTGGGCACTGGCCATGACTCAATAGCCACAATCTTCTGGGGATCCACTTCTACTCCTCTTCGAGTGATGATATGACCCAAGTACGAAATGCGATCGAGCCAGAACTCGCATTTACTAAACTTGGCATATAACTGGTGCTCTCTAAGGATCCGAAGAACTATACGGAGATGCTGCTCATGCTCCGCCTCACTCTTGCTGTAGACCAGAATGTCATCCAAGAACACGATCACAAACTGATCCAAGTAAGGCATGAAGATGCGATTCATGAGGTCCATGAATACTGTCGGCGCATTGGTTGCTCCAAAAGGCATAACAAGAAACTCCCAATGCCCATATCTCGATCTAAAATCCGTCTTTGGGATGTCCTGCTCTCTGACTCTGATCTGATGATAACCTGAGCGCAAATCAATCTTCGAGAATACTGAAGCCCCCTTGAGTTGATCAAACAAGTCATCTATCCTCGGAAGAGGGTATCTGTTCTTGATTGTTACTGAGTTTAAGGTACGATAATCAACACATAACCTGGACGTACCATCCTTCTTTTTCACAAGAAGCATCGGGGCTCCCCAAGGCGATCCACTAGCACGAATGAATCCCTTGGTTCTGAGTTCTTCAATCATCTTGTACAAGATCTCCAATTCTGATGGCGCCATCCTGTAGACTCTCTCTGATACTGGGGCTGTCCCGGGAATCAAGTCTATAGTGAACTCGATCTCCCGCTCCGGAGGCATACCTGGAAGTTCTTCTGGGAAAACATCTGGAAACTTATCCACTATCCTGGGCAACTGAACTGCTGCTACTGCCATCCGCAATACTGGAGGAGATGACTCAACCTCACCTCGAGAGAAAAAAAACTCCGGCTTGCCTGGAATGCTAAAAACAACCCTGCCAAGGTGGCAGTCTATCCTAGCATACTGGTTCCTCAACCAATACATCCCTAAGACCACATCATAATCGGCCATCGGGAACTCTATCAATCTAGCGGGGAACTCTCTACCGCTAACTACGATCCGATACGAGGAAAACACTCTATCTACTCCCACAAGTCCGTTACCAGTAAGTATATTGAGCCTTACTGATAATGACTCGGGCTCCAATCCTATCCGTGTCGCGAATCGTGCAGACATAAAAGAATGCGATGCACCAGAATCAAATAAAGCTGAAGCTGAAAATGAGTTGACGAGAATAGTACCTGCCACTACCTCACCTGGTGCCAATCCTTTCTCCATGGTCAACATCATAGCCTGACCGTGCCCTCGGGGTGCTGGTCCCCTCTGCTGAAATCCTCGCTGCCTATTCTGACTCAAGGCCTGGGTTTGAGTATACTGCTGGGGTTGTTGCTGCTGGAATACATGGGACTGAGGCGGCAAGGGCCTCGGCAATGGATACTGCGGCTGCTGGACCGGTACTGGTCCTCTCATCGAAGAGCTAGAAAGGTTAGACGATGATGAACCACCCCTATTCGGGCAGGATCCAACCCTGTGGTCTGCTGCTCCACAAACCAGACACAATCCCTGTGCTCTACGACACTCTGCCACTACATGACCTGGCTTCCCACAATGAGAACAACCCACTGCGGAAGACTGCTTCTGCTTCTGCTGCTGCTGAGGGTGCGTCGGAGTGGAATACTGAATCGACGTCACTGAGGCCGCTCGCCTCGGAACTCCAATAGTCAAGGCCCTGGCTGCCGGGGCTGGTGCCGAAGACTGATTCATCTGGCCGAGAGATCTCTTCCGACCTCCGGTCCTATCTACAATCCTCTGGGAGGTATACTCATGCCTCCGGGCTGCTCTCAAGACTACATCAAAAGTCTGATGCTCAAACTATTCAACTGCCAACAAAATCTCCAGGTGAAGCCCCAGCTGGAATCGCTCGGCTCTATTATACTCGGTGGCTACCAAAGTGGGAGCAAACCGACTGAGTCTGGAAAACTCAGCCCCATATCCGTCGACCGTGCTGCCTCCTTGCTTCAGATTGGTGAACCTCGTCTGTAGATCGTACCGAGCCACGGCATCGAAATACTTGGTCTGGAATCTCTCCCGAAATACTGCCCAAGCAATGGGTGTTGCTAATCCAACGGCCTGCGCTGCCCACCAGCTGCGGGCAAGATCTAACAACTGCAGGCGCACAACGGCCACCTTCTCGTTCTCTGGGGTCCTGGCTGCTTCTAGAATCACCTCTGTGTCCTGAAGCCATGCATCTGCCGCGATAGCATCTTCACTACCGTCGAAGAATGGAGGGTTCAAGCGCTTGAAGCTGTTGGCAGTGCTGTTACCCTGATGACCACCCCGGGTCAAAGCATCCGCTACTGCCTGTTGCAAGGCATCTCCACGATGATCTTGAGAAGCTATCAAGGTCCTGACGAGCCCTACCAAAGTGCCATCATCAGGCTCGATAGGCTGAACTGGCTGAACTGGTGGCTCTTCTCTAATAGGCTCGACTCTGGAGGCTACTCCGGAATGCTGGGCTTGATCTCCAGGTTGCTGCTGGTCCGCGGGAGGTGCTCCGCCTTGCTGGTCGGCAGGTCCACGAACAATACCGCTGAAGAAGACGACATAGGGAACAATAAGGAAGGACCAGGACAGATCAACGATACAAGCATATGATCAGGACAAGAATCCAGGGATTCAGAAGATACGAGCAGAGATCAAGGACGAATACTGATTGAGACATCTATTCGGTAAACCCTCACATATCTTGATTTACAAGACCTGCATGGGCCACCACTTAAACCATGTCACGCCCCAGAACCAGAATACTGGAGAGCGGGGGCAGACATAGCCAGCTACGTATATGAAATGGAATCCATCTCGCTATACGGTCACGGCTGTCTAGATACATGAGGGTTTATCTACAAACCAGCAGTCTCTTAAGGTCATGAACAAGCCTATTGTCTCAATCACAAGCAAGTAAGTAAAAGATACAAGATGTATGATCATTAAATATACAATAATAAGGCGTCCCAAATATTACATATTCAGCTGATCATGAAGCTAGTCGTACAAAATATCAGGACTAGCAAGAGTTTAGTCGTACATGATCAACCCTAGGATCTGTTAATCATGTTACAGCCCGTAGGCAGACAGTAAATAAAAGTACAATCGAGCTAAACAGGTGCTCGTCGGCTAAACGCCTCAAAAGAGTATTTTCACAATAGAGCGGGAGAGCCAAAAATAAACCCACTCGTTGCCAGGGTTCCGTCTAGTGGTCACCATCTGGCTGGAAGGCTGGTAGATCCTCTGGAACTGCTCCTAAATCTGGCCACACAAAACCAGCTGGGTCAGACCCCAGAAAGAGCAAGTGCCACAAAGGAGCTTCACTTAAGAACTAAAACCAGCAATCCGCACAGGAATATAAATAATATAATAAAAGACAGAAAATATAGATAACTGGTAAAACTGGAAATAAGAAAAGCATGCCAGGATGATATACGACGAGATAACCATGGAACTATTCAGATAGCTAGGTTACAACCCGTAAACCAAACAAGGACCGGGGTTGTAACCCTTCGTCTGAACGGAGCTTGGGTTCTCACCATTTATCGAGAAAATAAATACAAGCATGCTGGTCATGTAACAGTCTGGAACAAGATCAGGGCAAGACTAGACTTGTTAGACTCCATCCAATCATTTCACGGCCAAGCAAGACCTACGGCTTGATACTTTAACTAACTAGGGTTATCACAGTCCTAGTTACTAATAAGATGCAGTGAGATTATTCCACAGCCACCGGTCCTGCAGACCATCCAGGTTACCCAGGTCGAAAGATTAGGGTTGAATTCAGGTGGGTACATCGTCCAGAAAACGCATGTACCCTTAAGTATCTTGAAAGGTGCAACACATGACAGTGTACTGGAAATGTGCCCTACTCGACGGCAGGCTACAGATCCCAGGCGCGCCCAGGTAACGGGATTGCCTGTAGCTGGGAAATCTCTTCATGACTAATGTGTTAATCTAGTTATTAACCTTAGTCCATTTCAATAGGTACTCCTGACCGTGGTACTCAGGAGCTCCCTCCCTAGACATGATGCAAGACAGGACTGGTTTATTTGTACAAGCACAATCACCCACGATCTCCAGGATGTTCATTCTTGTCAAGTCATGTCATGTCAGGTAGCCGTCGCAACAGCTTATCAAGATATAACATGTCAGGTTTATCATATCGAGTATACTTGTCAGGAGTGCGCCACGGCGGGCCACTATCAGGTCATGCCAGGTTACTCATGTCAGGAGTGCACCACTACGGGTCACTATCGTGTCAGGCTCAGTTATCAATTTCAAACATATCAAGTAAATTCGGGGATTATTAAGTTTAGGTCAAAATGCGTAAGGATATAAAATGGACGTAAAATATCTAAATAAATATCAATATACAGGGCTATAGAAGATCCAAGATAAGGAAAATAAAACAAACTGACAAGCTAATATAATATCAAGTCTGTCAAAGGCCATACGCTCAAAAGGCAGCGTATGGGGGGGGTCACAAAGCTCTCGGGTTGAACCAGGGTGACAAGATAGGCAAGCGTATGCTCAAGCCAGCGTACGCTCAAAGCCAGCGTACGCCTTGCTTGCTAGCGTACCAAAGGGTCCATACACTTCCAATGGGAAGCGTACGCAAGGGTCAACGTACACAAGGGCACGCTCGAGCTACAGGTCAGCGTACGCTCAAGCTAGCGTACGCCTGCTCGCTGAAGCTAGCGTATGCTCAAGACACGCTGCCAACAGGCAGCGTATCAAGGTGAGCGTACGCTCACTAAAGAGCAGCGTACGAAGGCTAGCGTATGCTTACTAAACAGCAGCGTACGAAGGCTAGCGTACGCTCGCTAAAGAGCAGCGTACCAAGGCCAGCGTACGCTCGCTAAAGAGCAGCGTACGACTCAGTGGCATAAGCTAAAAAGCTAGCTCACTATTCACTGTCTTCTCCAAATGGCAAGAACAGCAAGAACTCTAAAGTTGAATCTAAGCTTCAACAGTCCATATCTTGGTCAAAACAAGTCCGAATCCAACTTTCCAAGGTCAAAATTGGGTAGAATGAAATTCTCTAAAACATGGAACCATCAAAACTTGAAAACAAGCAAGTTTGATAGATAAAAACACCAAAAATCCGAAAATAGCAAAACTCTAGATCTACAAGAATTAAAGCCTCAAAATGGAAAATGACAAGTTTTAATGTGGTTTAGAATCATGAGAAGAAGCTAATGGAACCATAAAATGAGTTCTCTTATGGAAGCAAGTTGCACTTGCCTATGGTTGGGGAGTTGTGGAGAGGAAGGAAGAAGAAGAAGAAATAAATGAGAGTTATGGAGGAGAGAGAAGGTTGGTGGGGAAATAAATATCATGGGTGGGTGGTAGGTAGGGGGTTCACCTTGGTCCATGATGGACCAAGAAACCAGCCGACCAAACCAAGTCAGCCCGAACCGAGAGTTAAACCAAGCCAAGAAAACTAAACAAGGAATAATACAAGAAAATACGTACACGTATTTCCAAAATACGTAATACGAACAACAGACATTACAGTGATACTGCAAATCCACTTCGTAGTCTACAAGTAGCTCGAGCCATCTTTTCTGCCGCATATTAAGGTCCTTCTGGGTGAAAACATACTTCAGGCTTTTGTGATCAGTAAATATCTCCACTCTATCCCCGTATAAGTAGTGCCGCCAAAGCTTAAGTGCAAACACTACTGCTGCCAGTTCTAAGTCGTGGGTCGGGTAATTCTTCTCATGATCACGAAGTTGATATGATGCATAAGATATTACCTTCCCATGCTACATCAAGACACACCCCAATCCTCTGCCTGAAGCGTCGCAATAAACCGTGAATCCTCCAGTCCCATCTGGAAGTGTGAGAATGGGAGCCGTTATCAAACCTCGCTTCAACTTCTCAAATGATTCCTGATACTCTGCTGTCCAAGCAAACTGCACATCCTTGTGGGTCAACTGCGTCATCGGCGCTGAAATCCTCGCAAAATCTGAAACGAATCACCGGTAGTAGCCGGCCAATCCAAGGAAGCTGCGAACCTCTGCCACTGAGATAGGTACTGGCCACGTCTCGATAGCCACAATCTTCTGGAGATCTACTTCCACTCCTCCTCGGGTAATGATGTGAACCAAGTACGAAATACGATCGAGCCAGAACTCGTATTTACTGAACTTGGCGTACAACTGGTGCTCTCTAAGCGTCTAAAGGACGATTCTGAGATGCTGCTCATGCTCTGCTTCGCTCTTGCTGTAGACCAGGATATCATCTAGGAACACGATCACGAACTGATCCAAGTGAGGCATGAAAATGCGATTCATGAGGTCCATGAATACGGCTGGCGCATTGGTTGCTCCAAATGGCATAACAAGGAACTCCCAATGCCCATACATTGATCTAAACGCTGTCTTCGGGATGTCCTGCTCTCTGACTCTGATCTGGTGGTATCCTGACCGCAAGTCTATCTTCGAGAACATTAAAGCCCCCTTGAGTTGATCAAACAAGTCATCTATCCTCGGGAGAGGGTATCTGTTCTTGATTGTCACTGAGTTCAAGGTACGATAATCTACACATAACCTGGACGTACCATCCTTCTTCTTCACAAGAAGCATCGGGGCTCCCCAAGGCGATCCACTTGTACGAATGAATCCCTTGGTCCTCAGTTCTTCAATCATCTTGTACAAAATCTCCAACTCTGAAGGCGACATCCTGTAGACTCGCTCTGATACTGGTGCTGTCCCGGGGATCAAATCTATAGTGAACTCAATCTTCCGCTTTGGCGGCATCCCTGGAAGTTCTTCTGGGAAGACATCTGGAAACTCTTCAACTATCCGGGGCAACTGTACTGCTGCTACTGCCATCCGCAATACTGGAGGAGATGGCTCCATTGCGTCTCTAGAAAATAAAAACTCTGGCTCGCCTGGAATGGTGAAAACAATCCTGCCAATATGGCAGTCTATCCTAGCATACAGGTTCCTCAACCAATCCATGCCTAAGACTACATCATAGTCTGCCATAGGAAACTCTATGAATCTAGCGGGGAACGCTCTACCGCTAACTACGATCCGACACGAGAAAAACACTCGATCTACTCCCATAAGACCATTACCAGTAAGTATATTGAGCCTTACTGATAATGACTCTGGCTCCAATCCTATCCGTGTCGCGAATCGTGCAGACATGAATGAATGCGATGCACCAGAATCAAATAATACCAATGCTGGAGAGGAGTTGACGAGAATAGTACCTGCTACTACCTCACCTGGTGCAACTTCTTCTTCCATAGTCATCATCATTGTCTGACCTTGTCCTCTGGCTGCGGGTCCCCTCTGCTGGAAACCTCTCTGCCTGCTCTGCACTTGGGATTGGGTGTACTATTGCTGGTTCTCCTGATAAAATGCCTGGGCCTGGGGCAACAATGGCCTTGGGTACTGCTGCTGCTGCATAGGTGCTGGTCCCCTAACCGATGGACTGGTTAGGTTGGAAGAGGACGAACTACCCCTATTCGGACAGGCTCCTATCTTGTGATCTGCCGCTCCACAAGCCAGGCACAATCCCTGCGCCCTACGACAATCTACCACCACGTGCCCTGGCTTCCTGCAATGAGAACATCCTATCGCGGAAGTCTGCTTCTGCTTCTGCTGCTACGGGTATGTCGGGGTTGAATGCTGAACCGACGTCACTGAAGCCGCCCGCCTCGGAGTTCCAATGGTCAAACCTCTAGCCGTCGGGACTGGAGCTGATGATTGGTGCATCTGATTGTGGGACCGCTTCCTACCTCCAGTCCTATCCACGATCCTCTGGGAGGTGTACTCGTGCCTCCTAGATGCCCTCAATACTGCATCGAACGTCTGGTGCTCGAACTGCTCAACTGCCAACAAGATCTCCAAATGCAGCCCCTGCTGGAACCGCTGGGCCCTATCAAACTCGGTTGCCACCAAGGTGGGGGCAAACCTACTGAGTCTAGAAAACTCAGATACATAGCCGTCGACCGTTCTGCCTCCTTGCTTCAAGTTGGTAAATCTCGTCTATAGGTCGTACCGAGCTACAGCATCAAAATACTTTGTCTGGAATCTTTCTCTGAACACCGCCCAAGTGACCGGCGCTGCTAATCCCACAGCCTGCGCCGTCCACCAACTGCGAGCTAAGTCTAGCAACTGTAGGCATACCACCGCCACCTTCTCATTCTCAGGTGTCTTAGCTGCTTCTAGAACCACCTCGGTATCCTGAATCCAAGCGTCCGTGACAATCGTATCTTCGCTGCCGTCGAAGAATGGAGGGTTTAAGCGCTTGAAGCTGTTGGCCGCGCTGTTTCCTGGATGACCGCCTCTGGTCAAAGCATCTGCCACTACCTGGTGCAAGGCGTCTCCTCTACGATCCTGGGAAGCTATCAAGGTCCTGATGAGACCTACCAAGGTGCCATCGTCAGGCTCGGCGGGCTGGACGGGCTGAACTGGAGGCTCTCCTCCAGTAGGTACAACTCTGGAGGCTACTCCGGAATGTTGGGCTTGGTCTCCGGGTTGCTGCTGATCCACGGGAAGTGCTCCACCTTGCTGATCAGCGGGGTCAGGTACAGTGCCGCTGAAGAAGACGATACAGGAAATAATAAGGAAGGATCAGGACAGATCAACGATACAAGCATGTGGTTAGGTCAAGATTCTCAGGGATTTGAAGATACGAGCAGAGATCAAGGGCGAATACTGATTGAGACATCTATTAGGTAAACCCTCACATTCTTGAATGCCAAGACCTGCATAGGCCACCATTTAAACCATGTGACGCCCCAGAACCAGAATACTGGAGAGCGGGGGCGTACATAGCCAGCTACGTATATTGAAATAGAATTCACTTTGCTATACGGTCACGGCTGTCTAGATATGAGGGTTTACTACAAGCCAACGTTCTCTTAAGGTCAAGCCTATTGTCTCAATCTCAAGCAAGTAATAAAGTTACAAGATGTTAGACCACCAAATATACAATAAAAGGTGTCCCAAATATTACATATTCAGCTGATCATGAAGCTAGTCATACAAAATGTCAAGACTAGCAAGAGTTAAGTCATACATGATCAACCCTAGGATTTGTTAATCATGTTATAGCCTATAGGCAGACAGTAAGTAAAGATGCATCGAGCTAACAGGTGCTCGTCGGCTAAACGTCTCAAAAGAATAAATTTACAATGTAGTGGGTGAAACAAAATGGAAAACCCACTCGTAGTCCGGGTTTCTTCTAGTTGCCACCATTGGGCTGGAAGTTCGGTAGATCCTCGGGTGCTGCTCCGAAATCTGGCCACACAAAACCAGCTGGGTCAAACCCCAGAAAGAGCAAGTGCCACAAAGGAGGCCACGAAATAAGAACAAAAGCTAGCATATCAGAACATAAGAAAATAGAAGAAAAGTACAAGTAATGAGAGTACAACAGGACATAAACGACTAGGGACGTAGAACCATTCCGGGAGCCAGGTTACAACCCGTAAACCAAACAAGGACCGGAGATGTAACCCTTCGCCTGAATAGAACTATGTCTCTACCCATTTATTGTTAAGGACAAGTAAAACAATCATGTACAGGAGTACCAGGTACAAGGACTGGACGAGACTTAGACAAGGCTGGACACCATCTATTCACAAGCGGCCAAGCAAATACTACGGCTTACTACTTTAACTAACTAGGGTTATCACAAGCCTTAATTACTAACAAGATGCAAATGAGAGATTCCCAGTCCCAAGCCCTGCAGACTATCCAGTTATCCTTCCGCGGGTTGAGTATGGTTGGGTACATCGCCCAGGAGACGATATATCCTTAGGTGACTTAGAGGGTGCAACACATGACAGTGTGCTGGAAATGTGCCCTACTCGTCGGCAGGCTACAAGTCCGTTTAAAAGCGCCCAGATAACGAGATCGCCTGTGACTGGAAATTCTCCATGAACTATAGATAGATCTAGTCATTAACCTAATCCATATTCAGTGTGAATCCCTGACCGTGGTAACCAGGGAGTCATGTCCTAGACATGATGCAAGACAAGACAAGTAGATTGCACAAAGCAGCAAGAATGAACACCTACGGCATCAGAGTTGATTATACGAGTCAAGTTAGCTATCGCAACAGCATCAGGTCAGGTCAAGTTACAAGTCAGGTTACAAGTTACACGTCAGGAGTGCGCCGCCACGGGCCATTATTAAGTTATCCAGTGTCAAGATTAATCATGAATTACAGGTTAAAAGTTAAGGGCGCACCCTATCGGGTCACTACCAAGAAGATCAGAAAGTACTAGAATCATACTTCACAGAAATCACAAAAAACCGTACTAGTCATGAGCAAAACACCAAAACCATGCCAGGCCGTGTTGGGTCAAGACAGTCGTGTTGTGTGAAACAAGATTTCAAAACTCCAATCCACAAAAGAGTAGCCAAGCCCAAGGAAATAAAACCAAATCGTCATGGACAAATAGGTTGAGCAGGGGATCAGATTGTGCAGGGGGGATGGACTGCGCAGGGGATGAACTGCGCAGGGGATGGACTGCGCTGGGTCGGGTTGCGTTGAAAGCGGGTTGCGCTGAGAGCGGGTTGCGCTGAGAGAAGGTTGCGCTGGGTCAAGCTGCGCAGGGTTGAGTTGCGCTGGAGCCGAGCCACACCGGGAGCGAGCGGCGCAGCAGTCAAGTGCGCCAAGGGGAGGAAGGCGCTGGAGCTAAGAAGCGCCAGCGCAAGTCAGCCCAGCGCAAAGCGCTGACCGAGGAGTTGCACAGTCCGGCCATGCGCTAAGGAGCGCAGGCCGAGAGTCATCTTCTCCATCAGGCCGAGAGGAAGACCTCAAGAACCCTAAATTTCCAATCTTCATATCTTGACCAAAACAAAACCAAATTTAGATTTTCAAAGTTCTAACTTGTGTAAAATTGAATTCTCTTCCACATGGAAGCCTCAAATCAAGCAAAAATCTAAGTTTAATAGATCAAAATCAAGAAAAACCGAAAATGGTTAAAACTTAGATCTAGAAAAATGGAAGCTCCAAATCACAAAATACCAAGTTCTAATGTTGTTCACCATGGCCTAATCTAGCTAATGGACAAATGAAATGGGGTGCTTATTTGGTGGCAAGGTGCACTTGCCTATGGTGTTGGTGTTGTATGGAGGAAGGAAGAAGAAGATAAAAAAATTAATGGAAGTTATGAGGAGAGAGAAAGTTATGTGGAGTTTTAATGAGGGAGGGTGTGTTGTGTTGAGGGTGGAGGTTTAGCTAAGGGTGTTCCAATGCATACTAAACCAAACCAAACCAATTCCTTCTCCACAAAATAAAACCAAGCCAGGTCCAAAACCCGTTTTACGAGAAAACCAAAATCCGCAAGTTAAGCCAAAACACAATTACATGCCAGAATCTAAGAAAATAAAATACAGGTCCGAAATACACATAAGCCTAATCAAAATACGTATTCCGAAATACAGACATTACACAAGTGCTCATGCAGTGAGGGACCAAGTCAATTATAGGGTGCCAAGTGTTGAATAATGATTAGATGAGTCATTACCTCGAACACAAGTAATCACTCTGCAAAGGAATGAGTTAGTTACAAGGAGAATGATACTCATTTTCAAGGGGTGATCCATATAAGGGAACCAAATTGTTAATTTGACGAGGACCGAGTCATTTACGGGAATCAAACGCTCATTTGGGAGTGTATGAACTACTTATGGGAAGTGAAGTCCATCGACCTTGTGATTATGATCTTCAGAGCGGTTAGTTGCACCAAGGACAAGAGAAATATCAAAATAGGATAAAATGAAAGATTCTAGCTATAGTAAGCTTCGACTAACGACAAATCATTCCGATTTTGTATGAATTTTTATCTTGTATTTTTTTCCTTGTCATCTTGTATTTAAATTTTTGTTTAATTTAGTTATCGTTAATGGCGAAGGATTCTTCATATCGTTTATCTATATAATAAAGCGAAGTGATATTTTATGCCAAAACATAAAAGGATAAAGAATTATCACGATTAAAACATAGGAGGTATATAGAATGGCTACTAATATGACACGTGCATATCTCAATAAAAACCTTAAAACTAATAAAAATATTATTTAAGATGTTGTTAAATGCTATAAATCAAAGCAACTTCAAAAATCACATCAAGGAGTGTTAAAGGCACGGGGATAAGTAGTTCTTAAAAAACAACAATATGGTTTGTCAATGAACCACCAATCACCTACAGCTCTAGTGGCTGAGGTGGGAAGCATTTGCTCCAACTATTTGGGTTCAAGACGGGACATGAGCTTATTATTTCCTCTATTTATATAATGGGGGAGTGTTGGCAGTAGCCCAGTGTCTGAGTTGTACAAGTCTCGAACGTGTATTTTGAGCATTAAAAATGATTTATCAATGAAGCGAGTTCACCCACATCAAGTTTTGTCAAGCAGAGTCGAGTCGAGTCGATTCGATAAGAGCTCATGAACTGCTATGTTCATTTGCATTGCTAGTTCCAAAGATCGAGCGCATGCTAAGTATTACTTTCCAAATAAAACAAAATTAGTTTGTTAGGCACGGGTTGTGATTGTTGCTTTTTTTTAAGCGTCACTCGACAGCGGTCTCTAGTTACCACAATTTTTGATAACTTCTTATTACCAAACAATTTTAAAAAAAACTTTTCAAATGAATAAACGAGATTTTAACTTTCGTCCCACTCATTAATATGAATTTATACATACATTCCACATTTCGTGTTTATTAGACTTGCATCCGACTTTACGAGAAAAAATTTCGTGCCAAAACGAATATTTTTTGTGACAAAAAGTTGAATATAAGTCTAATAAACACAAAAAGTAAAAAAATAAGTACAAATTCATATTTGGACGAAAGTCAAAAATTTCCAAAACAAAAAGCACAAGTCACAAGCGGCCACGATAAGCGCATCCACAGTGGGAGATGTTTCAAGTGCTACACTTTGACTTTAGTCAAATTTTGTAGCACTTGAAGGTTACAGCGGACACTTGTCCATACTTGAAAATTGCTAGAAAGCTAAGAGTCACTCTAGATTTGGAGTGTGCTCTAGCTCCTCTACATCAATTTCTGGGCCCACCAAAATTAAACATTTTACCAAATATGGAAGAAAAATAAAGAGCAGGAAATTTTTTTACCAAACAATGAAGGACAATAAAGAGAAAAATAATAATTTAGAGTATTTGTTTCGAGTGTACCATTATGTGATAATATCAAGGAAACACTCAAAAATAATAATTTATATCATTTCTAATAATTTGGAGTATGTGTTTGGAGTGTCTCCACTGTGGATGCTTTAAGCAATTTCGAAACCAGCCTTAACCGTAACAGTGTACAGAGAAGCCCAATTCCTGAACATAAACTTTAAATCCAATTGTTAAGCCCCAGTTTAATTTTCAGGTCCATTATCAGCCCAACCCAAACCCGGCCTATTTCCAGGCAGCCCTAACTGTCTTTTTATTTAATTCACTAACTGATAATTTGGGAAATCCCTTCCTCCCTCTCTCTCTCCCGCCAACTTCGTTCGTTCGCCATGGATGCTGCTGCTCCTCCTTCCAACGACGTCGATCGCCTTCTCTTACTCGAGCTCGTCTGCAAGAACTTCGAGAACGTCTACACGAAGAACCCTGTCGACACCGACGTAAGCAACAAAAACCCTAACCCTAATCTCCTCCTCTCCCTCTTTATTCCTGACATTCTCAAAAGCCTAACCCTAATTTTGTCAACTTTCACTTCTCTTCTTTCCTTTGAGCTATGCTTGCACACGGACACGGCACCGATTTGAGTTTCTAATTTCTGTTGCCTTTGCATGACCGCTTAACTGTTTCCTATATGTAACGTTGCAATTTCTAGTGACGTTTATGCTGCAAACCTATTACTGACACGACGACGTTGGCATTGTACTGGTTTTGGCGTATAATAGTGTATTTTGGAGGTCTTCTCATGTCTACTACGTGTCCGACACAATGCAACATGGTCATGACACTAATTTTTGGTGTATCCATTCTTCTTGATGAGAAATGTAACAACGGTTTCTAGTGACTTAAGGCCTGTATTGCACGGACACGAACATGACAGTACGGACATGCTGGCTGACATGGAAGTGATATTGATTTCGGCATTTCATGCTGCATTTTAGCATGTTTGTGTCGTGTTCGACACAATGCAACATGGACACTCACCTGTTTATTTTAGTGTCAGCACATCCTAGCTTAAGTTCGTGGGCATAGTTGAATCCGTAGGGGCATATCACAGAATTTCTGCACTTTATACTTTCTAGCAATATGCACCATTTACTTTATTTGTTGCATAGTTTGCAGTATTGGCCGATACCGATCCGATATGGCCGATACCGATACGGTTTGGCATGTCTCGATACCAACCGATACCCGATACTGGCCGATACCGACATTCAAGGTCTTTTTTTCTGGCCAATTCGGCAATGAAAATTGAACGAAAAAGGCCAATCAACAAGGGGGTAAAAGCATACTAAGGTTGTAAAAACATGTAAAAGAAGAAAACTACTCTATTACGTGACTACTATTTCATGCAATTTCAAAACTCCTAAGAAACAACACTGTAAATACCTAAAATTATGCATGAATGTATAAAATATATTTTCTAAAATGTTAATATTTTACTAATAATTACTTGCTTTCCGATACCAAAAAAATTCGATACTGCTGATATTGCCGATACCAATACTCATAGGAATGGTCCGATACCGATTCCGATACCAATATTGTGAACCTTGATTTGTTGACTATGAGGTGCGGAGCCAGACATGTTCTTGAGGGGGTCACTTAATGATATCTAAGAGAGGATTATCTATTTCAGTATAACTTTTTAATGAGTATAAATTTTAAAGTTAACTATTAACCTCCAATATAACATTTGAAATAATATAAAGCTCAAGCTACAGCTTTATTTTCTACCTATGTTGCACGACCACGAATACGTGACGACACGATATTGATGGTACATTGATTTTGGTGTATTTTGGAGTATCTTTGACATATCCAATGGGTGTTTGACACGACATGGCACCAATGTTTGGATTGCCCATGCTTTGTAGTATTCTGAAAAAAGTTACCTTCGCCAAGATGCCTTAGATATTGTGGCACAAGGCTTTGGTCCTTCCTACATGGTAGTTCTTTTCACACGGTGGAGGAGTTGGGTTATATGTGGGAGAGGACATGTGACTTAATGGAGGGACCAAATCATTCCCCCCATGTCAGAGGATAAAGAAAAAGCACGTGTGAGCAAGAGAGAGTATCATGTCATTCCCTGCCATTGTATATGGGTTCCTTTGTCTAGTTGTTAAAAATAATGATATACTATTCACTTATGTGCTTCTTCTTACTTTTTAATGCTTTTTTGAAAAATCATTTCTACTCCAAAGGAACTAAAGGAGCCATTAGTTTACTTCTTTTTTTCAATTTTTTATTGCCTAACCTAGAAGGTAGAACTAGAAAGGTGTTTTTCTTAGATAATATGTTACAACAATCTAAAATATGATTTTGACTGATAAAGTACTTAATAAACCTTGGAATTGAATTTATATTGGAGATCATGAATTACATGTAGAGGAGGGAAGTAACTAGATTATGTAATTATAAATTATATAAATATTTCTTTAAGACTATATTGAAGTTTTGTAAAATAAGGAATATCTTCAACTTTTTACTTGATGAAGTGGAATGAGATGTGCCGTGTCTCTTACAATCCTGGTGTGATCATACGTTCACCAAATTTCATATGCATTTTAAATGGGCGACTAATGCTGACCACTAGTTATGTGTATTATGGCTGTTAATGCGTTTAAATTGACAACTTAACCTGTTATAGTGTTATGCCTGAAATCCCACCTTAAGTTGTTGCATGTGGATTTTGTGAAGGATTTTTTTCTCCTTGTTTTGACGAGTGGAATAGTTTTGGGGTCCCATATGGCAAAAAAGGGTGGGTAGTTGGGGGGCATGAACTGTAGCTTACTAGCTCAATCTATGTTGACCATACTAGCTCCTTTCTTGGTTCAACCTATCATTTCTTGATGTTATTATTTCTCAACTCTTCAACTTGTAATTGGTTTGTGGGTCATGAAAGTTCTATTTTTACGTAACTCTAATGTATTAACTTCCTATATATGAAAGGGGTGTGTGTGTGTTTGGGGGGTGTGGGGGGTGGGGGGGGGGGGGGGGGGGGGGGGAGGGGTTATGTGGAAGATATTTGTTACTTTAGTTTTATCATTTGTTCTACTGTTTTTGTCTAATATTATTATGTTTACTCCATTGTAGTAAACAAAAAATTCTGCTACAGGCCATTTTTCCTTTCTTTCTCAATGATATGCCCTTTGTGCATTGGTTTTCTAATACATAACTGATAGTTATGGACGTGATGCTTCTGAAGATTCTATTTGTGGGTAAAGTTTAGCTGGTCTGGTACATTATTTATGTGTAACTCATCAAAGATTAAGGTACACAATTACAAAATTGGAAGTCATTCTGACTTGCTAACCCATGGATCAAATTGATTTCTAAGGATGGTGCCTTCATTATCAAATGTGTATTTTGCTGGCTTCTTGTCTGTTAATAATGATAAATTAGCTGCTTTCTTCAACTTACTATTTATCAGCTACTGATATTTGGTTGTTGTTAGTATAAACGTTATTTGATTCTTATTTGGGCAAATTGCTAGTAGTCTATTTTTGGTGGTTGGAGATGAATCATTGTCTCTTTTCGGTTCATATAGATTTTACTCATCTTTTGTTAGCTTATTTTTTAGTTTCTCTGCTATTTCTACATTTATTAATAACAGTCAATTTCTTTAGCTAAATTCAAAGTTTTCCATTTCACACCAAATAAGTTGTTTTTTACGAACATCATCTGTCTGTAGTTTAATTTATTGAATTCTTTATGCAACTTACAATGTCAATTTTCTGTTGATTAAATTGAGGTTACACCAATGTCATTTTCTTGTTGTTTAAGCACAAATTTGTTTGATTGATGCCTGCATCACTTCTATCCTGGGCAAATGGTAGAAAGTTGGAGGTGGAGTGACTAGTGTTGATTGAGGATAAGATGAGAAAGATCATTTGAGGTGGTTTGGACACGTGTAACAAAGACCAATTGGTGCAACAGTTTGGAGTGATAAGCTACTAGTCAACCTAGAGCTAGGGTGTCCTAAGAGAGCTTAGATTGAGGTTTTGAAAAAAGGAAATAGCTTTTGCTATAAAGATGGCACAATGTAGAACCAGTTTAGACTTGGGTCGGATTTAAGATTTTGGCCGATTTAGAAATTAGTTGTTTATTTGGGTGCATCATTCTTTAATTATTTATGGACATGTTATTGTCTAGAATTAACTATTTGGATTCATTTATCTGGTGATCTCAAGTATGATTGGTTTCTTAATGGCCAATCATTTCAAGGTTATATAAAGAGATGTAAACTGTTGCTTTAATTGAATGATGAGTTTGAGATTTATTCTTGTGTCATGGTATGATTGCCTACCCTAAATAAAATTTCTTCTTCATTTTGATATCTCCACTATAAAACCCCATGTTTATTCTCCTATACATAACATAAACCCAGATAACCCAAATCCCTAATTTTCTGCTAGTCATCTACTAAGTCTGTCGCCAAATCCACATCCATATTCGATATGAGGATTCTTCACTGCAGAGATGTAGGAAAAAATGTGTATCTTCTGTGACAGAGGTCCTTTTTGGATATACCACACTAGTTCCAAAATCTGACTTCATGATCTACAACTTTCATGTACGAATGATCTCCGGATTTGGATTTTTAGGTCTTAGAATTTGTTGCTCAACTTATACCAAAGTTTCGACATATTTCAAATTTGTGACTCTTTGGGAAACTCGAACAATACTTTGATTTCAATTATGAACTTTGATATGTTAGGACTATTTGTTGGTAAATTAGTGATAAGCATTGCTTGATAATTAGACTTGCATAATATCTCAGTTTGTTATTATGGTTCCACCCACTTAGATTGCCCTATAGGTCTTGCCTTTTCGCAAATAATTTGCAAACATCCAACAAAAGTAACAGATGCACGATTTATTTGGTAATTTGCATATAAAACGGTAAATTCACATATAGCTCGAGATATTAATCAATAAAAAAGAATTATTTGCGGTTTGTTCTTGCTTCTGACAAAAAAAAAAAGAGTTTCGGAGGTGGTTCTGATTGTCTTCGTGCTCTCATGATTCCAACCAATTCTCTAGACTAGACATCACCACTCGATGGCGAAGATGATAGCGCGTACGGAAGGGGTGGGGAGCCAGTGGAGATTTCAGAATGGTTTTGGGTTGGAGGTGGAAGAAGATCTATGGGTTTAGAGGCAAAACCATGAGGGAGAAATAACTTTCTCCTTTTGTGTTTATATTCTGTCTTTACTCACACAGCATAAGGCTGTGGCCCCCTTGGCCCTTCCAATTTTTAAAATGTGTTACGTTCTTATTTTGGGCCATTACGTGGGAAGAGGCAGAACTAATATATATATATATATATATATATATATATATATATATATATATATATATATATATATATATATATATATATTCCAAGCCTTGTGGTCTAGTGTAAGATCATGGACATCCGGAGTGGCGGCCTGGGCTCGAGCCCCAGCGGCTCCAAAGGTAAGTTAGGTATAGGATGGGTGTGTGCGTGATATATATATATATATATATATATAAGATGGAGAGCTCGGGTGCGGGAGCGGGCGACCGAGACCGAGCGGCTAGGGTTCCTCCCCCGCGGCCACCGGATCCTCTCGCCGGCGGGGGAAGGAAGCCCGGAAAGAAGGGGGGCCGGACTGTCCCCCCCGGTCGGCGGAGGTGCCCCCCCAGGCGGCGGCGGGGGGGGGGGGGGGGGTCGGGCGGTCCCCCCGGATCCGGCGCAATCGGCGGCGTCCCCCCAGGCGGCGGGGGGGGGGGGGGGAGGGCGGGAGCAACAGAGGGGTGGTCGGGCGGACCCCCCAGTTCAGACGCGCGCGGTGGCGCCCCTCTAAGCGGTGGAGGGGGGGGAGCAAAGGTGGGGGGTCGGGCGGACCCCCCGGAACTGCTGAGAGCGGCGGCGCCCCCCCAGGCGGGGGAGGGGGGGCGGCGGGAATGAAGGTCGAGGGGTCGGGCGGACCCCCTACGGCGGTGGGGGGGGTCGGTTTCGGCGTCGGACGGGGGTCGGATCCTGCGAGGTGTTTCCAACGCGCCTAACTTCGAATTCGGAGCAGGATATGGATCTCGGGGGGGGGGGGGGGGCAGATGGAGGGAGGGGGATGGACGACGGTTACGCGTCGTCGCGTGGCGAAGACCGGAGAAAAGGCAGGAGGACGACAGGGCCATGTTAGGAATCGCCATCCTGCTGACAGTCGACAGAGCGGGTCAGGGGCGTGGCCCTCGGCCCGTGGTCCTGTGGTGTCTGCTGGGAGATCGGTGGGCTGGCGGCCAAAGGCGACCGTGGCGGACAAGGGAAAGAGTAAGGTGGTGGATCTCGGTGTTCAGGGGTCTGGGTCTCTCCACCCGGAGGTTGTCTCCAGGCCACATAGGGTGACTACTCGGTCGGCTGGACTGTCCTGGGCAGAGATCTGCAAACCTGTGGGGCCGAAAAATTCTACATTGATGGAGTACGTGCCGCCGATCAAGGCAGGGAGGGGTTTCCGGGCCTCGTTCCCTGCGGAGGAGATAGAGAAGGTAACAGCATACTGGGAGAATACCCTCGTTCTGTATGTTCTAGGTAATAAGCCTTTATACGGACAGATTCGGGGTTATGCAGCGCGTGTCTGGCAGCCTAAGGGGAGTATGGAGTTCTTTGTCCGCGGGAACGGCTTCTATTATGTGAAGTTCGGACTTGCGGAGGATGTCGCTAGGATCCTCCAAGGCGGCCTCTGGACGTTCGACGGCAGGCTTATCATTCTAAAGGAATGGACCCCGGAGCTTCGATGTGAGAGGAAAGTTCTGAATGCCATCCCTGTATGGATTCGCTTTCATGAGTTCCCTGTCCGATTTTGGAGTATACCATTGCTGATGCGTCTGGCGAGCTTGGTGGGCACCCCGATCAAGGCGGATGAAGCCACTGCCTTTCGGTCGAGGTTGATGTATGCCAGGATTTTTGTGAAGATTCGAGCTGGGGGGAGCTACCGAAGATGGTGGAGTATGAGATTTCTTCTGGAGAGTGCTTACCCAGAAGGTGGAATACGAATGGGTCCTACCTACCTGTTCACGCTGTTCCTGTTTCGGACATCTGGCCAGTGCTTGTTCGGCGGTAGGACCTCAGGTGGAGCCTACTATTCCCCTGAGTGAGGTTCCAGACTCACCATGTGACATGGATTTCAGAGATGATAGTGGAGAGGAGGTCTTGGTGGGAGAGGTTACTCATCCAGTGAGTGATGGTGGGATGAGCCTCATTGTCTCTACCCAGCTTGCTCCCACGAGTGGGACGTTGACCACTTGCCCGGGGCAGAGTAGTATAGTTACAAGAGGCATGGTGGCGTCGGGGATCGAGGCGCGACGGGGTGGCGGATCGACTAAGGGGCAGGTTTACTGTAGGAAGAGACGTGCTGTCGGTCCGCTGAGTGACGGCCCCTCCAGGAAGGGGGGCATCCTACTGACAGAGAGGAGGCAGTGTGTGTTGACAATCCTGCCTGGACGTTGGTGCTCTCTCAGGTCGTTCCCTAGCAGGCCATTCCGACTGGGATGGAGGAGGATCGTTTAGCGTCGGATGTGACACATTCTTCAGGTGCCGATCCGGGTGTTTCCCAGGGGACCCATCCTCTCATTAATTAATGGCTATTATAGCCTGGAATGTGAGGGGGGACGTGTTCGCTAGGGAGGTGGAAAGAGATTTGTGGGGTGCTTCACAGAGAGAAATGTGACATTTCTGTTCTATTTGAATCTAAGATCAAAGGTGAAAAGACTCTTGCTCGGCGGACCCCATCTCATTGGGCCCAACTTCACAACCTGGCTCTATGTGACATGGCCAGGATTTGGGTTCGTTGGAACTCGAAGAGCTGGGATGGTGACTTGATCGTGATGACGGAGCAGTTGATTGTCATCTCCTTCTCGAACAAGGTGGCTTTCGGTTCTAGCTGGGGGCGGTTTACGGCCACAACGACAGAAGGAGACGGGAGTCCCTGTGGAGCGACATCTCCCGTGTTGCCGCTGCTGCAGATTCGTCGTCCCTTCCACTTCTTATGATCAGGGACTTCAATGCCCTTCTGTACCGAGGGGAGAAAGTGGGTGGTCGCCCAGTTCCAGACTCTATCCTATATGATTTCCAGAGATGCCTCCTCTAGGCGGGGCTCCAGGGATTGTCTCGCTTAGGCTTCATCTGGACTTGGCACAACAAAGCAATCCGAAACAGGGTTGCATGCCAGCTTGATCGAGCTCTGGGCAATGGGGAATGGTTTCGGCATTTCCCCAATTCTTCAGCTGAGGGCCTGGCCGCTGGGACGAGCGATTATTCTCCCATCAGGGTTGGCTTCACTTCTCGGTCTCATGGGAAGTCCCGCCTCTTCAGGTACAACAACAGTTGGTATCTCTCGGAGAGCTATCTGGAGGTTGTCTCAGAGGGGCTTACTAGCTGTCAGGAGGGGACGGCCCAATTTCGCTTTGTACGTCGTCTCAAGGCCACGAAGAAGGCTCTTCGGTGTTGGGTGAAGGGGTTGCCAAAGTCTACCTTAGAAGAGAAGGAGGTGGAGTTGCGGGTCATCCAGCAGGACATGCAAGCTGACATGCTTAATTGGGACCTGGCGACTAGAGAGAAGGAGCTGATCGAAGAAGTCAACATCCTGAGGCTGCAGAAGAAGATTAGCACAGCTCAGCGTGCTAAATGTTTCTGGCTCAAGGATGGCGACCGTTGTTCCAAGTTCTTCTATGATGTTATCCGGACAAGACAACATAGGAATCACATCTCCCAGCTACTTGATGCGGATGGCATCCTGGTGGGGATGCCGGCTGAGATCCAGGGCGAGGCTGTCAGGTACTATTCTGAATTATATTTTCAGACTGACTACCTGTCTGTGTTCTCAGAGGTTGTTATGAAGAGATTGGTGACTCCGTATGGGAATAGTATTCTTCTTGCTCCTGTTACTTTGGAGGAGATGGAATCTATTGTCAAGTTGGCGGATCCCAACAAGGCTCCTGGACCGGATGGTTTTAGCAGTGGGTTCTACAAACGCCACTGGGACATTCTGAAGCATCAGGTCTTGGAGGTGGTGCAGGAATTCTTCATCAAAGGGAAGCTTCTGAAAGAGTTGAATCACACTTTCCTGACCTTGGTGCCAAAGAAGGAGGGAGCGACAACATTGGTGGATTTCAGACCTATTGCGTGTTGTAATTATCTTTATAAGATAATTACGCACCTTATATGCCGACGGATGGAGGGGATCATGCAGGACTTGGTATCTCCGAATCAGGCTGCGTTTATCAAGGGGAGGTCGATTGCTGAGCACAGCCTCCTGGCTCATGAGATGGTGAGGGGCTTTAGCAAACCCGGAGGGGAGAAAGCATGTGTGAAACTGGACCTGAGGAAGGGGTATGACATGGTCAATCGAGACTTCCTCTATTATCTGCTGATCGCCATGGGTTTCGCGTACCACTGGATTGCATTGATCTGGGAGTGCATCACGTCTCCCACTTTCTCTGTCCTCATCCAGGACATTCCTTATGAATACTTCTAGAGCAATCGTGGGCTTAGGCAAGGTGACCCCCTGTCCCCTTACCTGTTCACGCTTGTTATGGAATACTTCACATGCCTGATCGACCTGACTGTGCACCGTGGGAGGCTGGTCCCTTTGTTTCGGAGGGTGGATCCCCCAGTTACCCACCTTATATATGCAGATGATCTCTTGGTGTTCATCCAGCCATCGACGGAGGGTTTGCAGACGCTTGCGGAGATTATGGGAGAATTGAATTCCCTCTCGGGCCTTCAGATGAACAGGAAAAAGAGTATGGTGTACTTCAGCTCCTTATGTCCCCAGAAGAAGGAGCGGGCCGATGTGCTGGGTATCGAGAGGAGTGATCTTCCGGTGCGATACTTAGGAGTGCCTCTCACAGTCAACTATGCGCGGGATCAGGACTGCCATAGTCTGGTGGAGTACGTCCAAAGGAGAGTGGAAGGTTGGCAAGCCGCTGGTTTGTCATTTGGCGGACGCATCGAGCTGGTCCGATCGATGATTTCGGCTGTGGCTCATTTCTGGCTGCAGTCCATCCTCCTCCCTATTGTCACTATTAGGAAAGTGGAACGGCTCTGTGCAGATTTCATTTGGAGGGGGGTATGCATGCGATCTCCTGGGAGAAGCTCTGTCGACCCAGGAAGGAGGGAGGAGTGGGGCTCAGGCCGTTGCTGGAGATTAGGGAAGCCTCCGCGCTCAAGCTGGCTTGGAGATTCAACAACGGGGGGGTCTCTCTGGACGGACTGGATGCACAGCAGATACGTGAAGCAGAGCAACTTTTGGACGTGTGCTACTGACAACAACCACCCAGTCACGTTCAAAACTGTCTTGCGACACAGGGGGTGCTCAAATCTGCAATCCGGAAGGTCATGAAGGATGGGTCTGGAACGGACCTATGGCGGGATCCTTGGATAGATCGGCGTTCGCTATTGGACATCAGGGGAGCCCCGACACATTAGGAGGATAGGCGCGGTCTCGCATCATTCGCGACAGGGAGTGGAGGCCGGAGTCTTATCGGTTTACCGAGGAGCTGGGTGGGATCATTATTACTATTGCCATTGATCCGGCTTTGCCTGCTGATCGGTGGATTTGGGAGCCGACAGGAGCAACTCCGAGAACTGGGGAGTTCCAATTCCGGAGCTGCTACAACCTCATCTGGCGCACCTTTCCTCAGAGTTCTGACTACGAGTTCGTTTGGTGCAAGGGTCTGGCCAGGAAGATGCAGCTTTGTGTCTACAAGCTTCTACTGGGCCGTCTTTTGACTAGGGATCGTCTGAATTCGTTTGGAGTGCCGGTTCGGATCCCAAGTGTGTGCTTTGCAGTCTGGAGCATGAATCTATAAAGCACATTTTCTTCGAGTGTGCACTGACATGGCAGATCTGGTCGGAGCAGAGTAGAGCGTTGGGAGTGTGCGTCTACGGGAAGGAAATTGGGGACATCATCACGGTGCTCCGGGATAGCAGGGGTCGAGGTTAGGACTGGTTCCGGACCGCCAGAATTCGTCTTACTGCTTCAGTTTGGCATGTATGGCAGGAACGAAACCGTCGGATATTTGAGGGGCTGGTCACCCCTCCGGTAGGCATTCTCCATAATATTGAGTTTGATGTAAATGCTATGGGAAATTGATGAGTGGGAGTCCCACTTTGATTGTATGTTGTAAGATTATTGCTTTACTTTTGGAATAAAATTTACCCTTTTTCCAATAAATAAATAAATATATATATATATATATATATATATATATATATATATAGTGCGGAGAGAGAAAATATGACTACTATGTTTATATTTTAAAATGTATCTTAACTTTTGATGATATTTCTGCATTTTTGTCAAATTCCAAACATTTCGACCTAGCCTACTTATTCCTGAATGCCAAACTTGTGACTATGGTCCTGGACAGGACCTTGTCAGAGCTGAATTGATGGAAGTTAAAGGATCCATGTAGCAGACCCTAAAAATTTGGAAAAGGGCTTTATTGTTGTTGTATTTGATACATGCTACTAAAGATGGATCTAAAAACTTATATGAATAATGATGTCTTGACTTTCTATAGAGTTGGGTTACTTTAACTATCCACTTCTTTGTGCAACTTTTAAGTTATCCATTTTCTATAGATTAGAGGTGGGATTGTATGCTATTTGTTTTTTCTTTTAGATAAATTTTAAAATAATTTTTGCGTTAAAAGGCAGTCTTGTTACCGGCCACTCTTATTTGTTCATATAAATATAAGCTGCTTTGCTCTGCTTAGTTTGTTTTCTTTTTGAAAATCGTTTTCCTACAGATTAAGATGGGTTTATGTAGTTTTGTGTGTTTCTAAATGGGTGTGCAACCCACGGATTACTGTGATTTATAACAGTGAAATCATTGGCAATAACACATTGAATAGTTTTCTATTTAACTTCAAATATATAATTTCTGTATTATAATAATTTCTTTTACGTAGATGTGAGAGTCAAAACTGGAGGAAGCATTGGAAATCAGCCAAGAAAACATAATATATTACTTACGCAATGCACATACTTCTCAGGGATTTCACATCCAAGATCAAGTGGAAGCAAAGTTGTACTTTACAAAGGCAACACAGTATTTTCAGGAAGCATTGAAGGAGGTAAGGTCTTCATTTGCTCATAATTTTCATTGTGCAGTCTCGTGCATTGTTAGAGAACTAACGTGTGGCTTTCTAATAGGAACCTACAAATACTCTCTAACAACAGTCTGTGGAATCGTCTTTACATGTAAGTTCCCTAGTAGTCATTTTCCTTTTTCCTAGATAACTTTTGTTCAGTTATTAGTGGCTGTCATTTTTGGATTGTCATTCCTTCAATCTTTGGCGTAATGTGTCATAGAGATCATGCATTCTCTATATCAAAATGTATCCTCTTACCTCTTCGTCTAGACTCTTTGTAGTCTAGGGTGACTTGGAGGGTACTCCTTGGTTGCATGAGCTTAAACTGCAATCCAAAATGTAGGTCTACCTACATGCCGTCCTTTCATGCTCATAGCTACCTTGGCTAGGAATTTGACACCAGGGTTGACTTCAGCTTGACAGCCACTCATAAAGTTTTTGTTAAATTTTGTATGGAGTTTTTTTATGCTCCATAGCCGACCCTATTTTGATGAGATAAGACTTGGATGATGATGATGATAATATTAGTGATCGTCATTTCCTAGAAGTAAATGCACCTTATGCTACTTAAAAAATATTAGTGATTATTTAAAGTAGTTTGTCAGCTCTGGATACTTTAAGCTGGTGAGCATAGTTGCCAGGATTTGTTCCATAATATGAGTTATTTGAATAAGGAATTCTTTATCTTACATAGTTATATTTTTTTATATATATTCAGATGTGATTGCTGTTGAGATTTATTAAGAACATCCTTATACTATGTGTGTGCTCATATATATTGTTGCATGGATTTTTTTTCTTTCATATCAGGCTAAAAGCTGAAGAAGCAGTTCTGTCTGATAAAGTGCATAATATTCGTGTTTCATCTAGTAAAAGTAGATGTGATTGCTGTAGGGAGTTATCAAGAATACTATCGGTTTATAATTTATTAAATATATCATATCTATGTGATTGAGAAAATTCATCTACAAAAGATTATAAAGTAAATCTATATAAGACGCCATATGACAAAAACCTCTAATATCAGAATAGAGCAATTTAAAATGACTTGAGATATGAGTACTGGAAAATAGAAATATATGTGGATGTCGCTATTTCCATTTGACAAGACTCGCAATTAAAGACTTCGATTGACTTGATTAAAAATGAAAAAGCGGATTTCTAGACCTTCCAATCCTTGATGGCTAACTTAATAGTGACGTCGAAAAGGAGAGATAAATGAAGCCAAGTCTCCGAGGAATGAACACCGCCACCATTAATTTAATATAATCCATCTGACATGTCTTCCACCAATCAGAGTTATCTTTCACAGTTCCTTAAACTACCATGAGTAGTATAAAGGTTATTGAACGGTTTACTAGCCATGCGAGTTTACTCAGACAAATACTGATAGGACACTTTGAATCAGTAAAACAAATGATTTGAACAGATTTTTTAGCATTTGCAGTATTGAACTATTGGAAGCTCACTTGACTCCAATAAAAAGCTAGAGACCAAGTTTGCTTAATTGAAAAATTAATTTTTGGATGTCTTATTTGGAATTACATCAAAAAGTTCAATAGTATATATGCAACATTCTTTGACAATACGTCAAAAGTTTTCCATAAATGTATTCTTGATTGATACACGAACAAGGTTTTTATATGAAAATAAGTTAGTTAACATAATGTAATATTTGCAAAAACATTCATAAAACAAGGGAAAAACTTAATAGTAATATGTTATTTTATTGAGTTGCACAATTTCACACTAATAATGTCATTATTTTTTCTTTAAATAAATTAAGAGAAAAGAATCATGAACATATGAGATAATAAAAAAAATGACCTTCCAATTAGAGGTTTTGAAGTTTGAAAGTTTTGATGGAATTCAAAAGGTGAATGGAACTAATATATGTTAAGAGAAATAGTTAGGAATCGCTTGTGAGTATTAGGTATCAAAAGGAGAGAGCGTCCGCTTGGCATAAAAGTAGGGTGCAAGTCTAACTTTTATGTTATAATATAATATAAAAGTATATATAATTAGAGTTTGTCATTTATTTTTTGCTTTAATTTTATGTAATTGTTGGCACCATTGGTGGAGAAGTTTATTGACAGTAACAAGCAGCAGGCCATGTTCATGCATTTTCGTAGTAACAATTGGGTATGTATAGGAACAGTTGGGTACGTGTTCAGCGACATTTTATCGGAAATCATTACTGGTAATTCGGGAAAGATGTCTATACACTTAGGCTATCTGTGGAACACGAAGGACGTTTTGGCTCGAACAAGCTGCATGGGTGATGTATGATGATCCATTTCTTCACTATCTTGACTAACTCACAAGAAAGTTGAAGATCGTCATCCTCGAGTATTCGTACAAAACCTTTAAGATGGCATTTCGGCAGTGGGGTTATCCCTTCACTGATTTCTGCAACCGGGAGGGTTACTCACCCTACATCATTCTCTAGCTTTGTGAGAAATACAAGAAAAAACTGAATTACCCGAGTCCCTAACAGATTGTACTAAATGTACTAATAGGATTCTCATAAAATAACCCGGTAAAACCAATATTAAATTTATTATTCACCCCATGCATGTATTAGGATTATATAATCCACTTGCTTTTTTAGTCTTTACGTAATCAAATATCTGTGGAACGATTAACACTGTTGATCATTAATTTGATTGTCAAGCTTAAACTTTTATATAGTTGTATATGTTATTTGATTTTATTAATAATTATGAATGAAAATAATTTTGTATTGTTGAATATATATATATATACACCATTTTATTAGTTAGATTTTTGGGCAGAAAAATTGTAAGAATAGTTGTCATGTGGTCTCAGTGTCTCACCAGCAACTAGTGGCAGCTTCTTATATATTACTAGTTGTAAGCCGGTGCGATGCAAGGAATTATTCGAAAAAATAATTTTGTATTGTTGAATATAATTTTTTATAGCAAGAAAGAGGTTTACTGTATAATATTTTTGGGATAAATAAATTATTAGATTCTTTTACTATGCATTAATCATTATTAATAGTGTATATGTACTTTTGAGAATTCGTTTTAAGTGTTCAGCAAAGGTATTCTTGATGGATGCATGGATAAGGGTTTATTGTAAAAATAACAAAAAATAATATTTGCGAAGGCATTAGTAAAATAAGAAAAAACTATTAGTTATTAATTATACATACATTACCTTCTCACCATGTAGCACCATGTCAAAACTAATACGGTTGTTATTGTTCTTATATAATAATCTTTTGGCTTACATCATACTTGTATGCCATGTGTACACCCTCATTTTATGCCATGTTTACACCCTCTTATTTTGTCTTAGTTTTAACTTGCAGAATTTATCTTCTAAAATAATTTAAAATACATTTGTATTTATATTAATTGTTACATTTCAAGAGTATCATCCTATTAATTGATTTGAATAGTCACATTATCATTCTATATATTTTATTTTTGTTTATTAGACATCATCTGTGTAAAGGTCTATTTTGTCTTCTAGGGAGCATTGTGTGTATTAGGTCTATTTTGTTTCTAGCATTGTAGGAAGTAGCTCATATAAGCCCACTTGTCCTTATTGATAATAAGGTATAAAAATGCGAGAGGCTACTTGAAACAAATCCTAACATGTTACAACCATGGATGCTATATCTCTATGGGTTTGTTCATATGATGTCTCTTAGACAAGGAAATTTGAAGTTCTTATGTAGGAACAATACTTAAATTTCACAGCTTTGCCCTTTAATATATGCAGAAGGTTGCAAGTTTCTGTAAAGAAGTATTTTATCAATGTTGTATGATTAAATATAGGTAAGTATGTATATATGCATGTTCAACATGTTATTCCATATACATGTTTCTGTACATGAAGATGCTTAAATATGTACACATGTATGCTCATAAATTGTTCTATATTCAAATTAAGTGCTGATTGATAGGGTAGATGATTGACCTATTAATCCAAATTTAGATTGGATTGCATGATGCATCTTTAAATACTTTTTGAAAGGAAAGAGTGCTCAAATGAACAGAAAGTAAAATTTGTTACTAGGAGACTTAATGGTGATGCTTTAGTTCGGTAGCAAGAATACCAATCATCTTGAATGACAAGGTCTTTGACAAATTAATACTTGGTATGAATGAAAGACAAATATGTGCATTTTTTCCGTTGATTATTCTCAAACACTCAATAAAAGATTTCATAGCCTAGGATTAAAGAATGATCAAAGTGTTTCCAATTATACAGAAGAATTTTATAAATATTTAAGTTAGCTTAACCTGCTAGGAAAAAAATAATCAATTAGATATTTAAGTGACTGTAAGTCGTCTAACCTATGATTCATTCTATACCTTATGATTCATTCTACACCTTACAAGCGCTCTTCATAGTGGTTACCAGATGGCTTTAAAGGATGAAGATAAATTGAAAATAACATCTTAAAGAGGTTGACACATCTATTAATTTTGAGGCCACGGAAGAAGAATGGCCGGTTTTCGACATAATGAATTATCTAAAACCCAACATTGGTTGGCAAATGCCCTTGATAAGAAACGAGGTTACTACAAGGCTACTTGCTTTCGTTGCCAGAGGACTGGATACCTTGCTTATGATTGCCCCCTAGAAAAAGTAACAACTACAATTTGATTAATGAAGAAGAAAATGAAGCCAGGATTTTTATTGCAGAAGAGAGACTGATTATAACAACTATAAAGAGAAACCTCAAGAACTATGCAAACAGATAGGGAGAGCCTTCTCATTCGAGGAATTCTAGAGGCTTCAAAAAGTTTGGAGGATGACAAATGGCTTCGAAATAATATTCTTCACACTTATTGTACAGCTTATGGTAAGAAAGACCCGATTTTATTGATTTTGTAGTTGAAAATATGGTGTCCAAAGAAATAATTGAAATGCAAGAAACATCCCACGCCTTGTATTCATGGTCTATAAGAGAGAGAGAGAGAGAGAGAGAGAGAGAGAGAGAGAGTTCCAATTAGTGAAAGGTGTTTGATTAAATTGTGAATGGAGAGATTGTGACAAGATTTGGTTTGTTGTCTTACATGTATGTCATATTTTACTAGGCAAGCCTTGACAATATGATATACATGTGCAATATGATGGTAAATATGATTTTTTACTCCCCTATCTTTAGTGGCACGAAAATATATTTCGACTCTTCGAATGAAACACAAACAAAGCGAGAAATTAGTCTTTTATCATCTAAACAATCTGTAAATAATAATAATTTGTTTGCTATAATCCAACGTTCAACATTTGGGATCTCTATCCCTAGTACTTGAGGTCGAATCCTATTATTCGTGGTCTAGTATTTTTTGAGAGGAAAATAATGAAGCATCAGTCAATTTAGGAGTTAATGCAGATTTAAGTATTTTAAGAGCTATTTAATAGTCAAAATATGCATTGAGGCCTTTTAGGGCTCGTTTGGATCAAGTTTTTGTATTCCTAGGAATAGGTTTTGAATTCCTTTCCCATGGGAAAGGAATTCAACATTCCCATACCCATATTTGGTTAGGTTGGGAATAGGTAGTTCAAAAATTTAAAAATTTGCATCTCCATATTTGGTTTATAAAGGGATAGAAATATTAATTTATTTAGTTTTCCTTTAATACCCTTTCATTAATTTCATGATGATTTACATGTTTGGGATAGAAGTTGAAAATTTGAAAATAAAAGAGGGTATAACCGTCCAAACAAAATAGCCAAACATCATTCCTAGGAAAGCAAATCTATTCCCAAGGGGGGATTGGGAATAGCTTTCCCAAGTCAATGGGAATAGCTTTCCCCTCTAAGCCCCTCCTATTCCCTCCTCATTCCCAATCCTAAACATACCAAACATGGGTAAGGAATTCAAAACCCATTCCCAAGCGACAAAAACTTGAACCAAACGCCCCCTTAGGAGTTATTCGATAGTCAAAACTTGCATGAACTTCCTCATAAATTTCAAAAAGTCACTTTAGGGGAGGGTGCTTAATGCAAGGTTCATAGTATCGGTTTCAAAATTGGTTTATGAACCTTCTTAGGAGTAGTAGTTTCGGCTTTGCATATCGAAGTATCATTTCAAACAAAAATAAATAGATAAAAGCATTTTAAAAAGGTAGAAAAATATTTGATATATTTAGGACATTATCTATATTATATCTTTTAAATGGAATTTAGTCCCTATTACCGAATCAAATTCGCTGATAATATATAATATTGTTTATTTACATGCATTTAGACATAGTAAAACAACAACAAAAGTATTTGAATCGGGAAAAATTAATATGAATGATCTTATGAATTTACAGATGTACAATTTTGATGATGTTTATGTTAGCCCAACGATTGTATCATGTTTTTGAATATGGCTAATCGATTAGGTTTAAGATTATGATATCATTAATATTCACACAAATCATGATATGTTAAACTTAGCATTGTCCTAAATGTTCATTTAATGTATTATACTGCTTTGTTAGCCTAATATGTATATGCAGACAGACAACAAACAAGATTGAACTTGGACATATGCAATGAAGAATTCATGACAGACAAAGATATCGTTATAGCAGAAGATTTCTCTGAACTGTCCAACGATATTTCCGGAGCCTCGTACTCGGAAGTTCCGTTGTCCTGTCAGCGGACATGGGTCGAGGGGGCAGCACCCCCTGTGGGGGTCCGGAGGCGAATCCTCTGAAATGTTTTTAGATTTTCAGAGCTGTTTATTTTTGGACAACTGCCGTCAAGAAAAAAGACGTCATCAAAGTGCTCTTGATTTTTATATTTATTTTTGTATGATCTTTATTGAGTCTAGGAAAATGTATACATCGAGCGTATTGGCACTTGGTTAGCTTTCTATATCACTACCAAAAAGCCTACCAAATTTTCTATGTACTCGGTCCACAAACTATACAAACCAACCCATTCAAAGAGCCCAAACTCAAAATCCATTTCATTCTTCATTTAACCTACCTGAATATAGGGTGCCCGAACTCGGACCAAGTTCTGCCCGAACTTGGTCCCCCTGACCCAGTAACCCTTTAGATTAGGTCACCCTGAAGAACATGCTCCAACGTTCGAAATTATGAATGTTAGGGAACCGAATTTGTCCGAGTTCGGTCCCCAAGAACCCTATAAATAGAAGAGTTCTGTTCATTCTTATCATCTTATTCTATTCTCTTTTGTTCTATGTATGTTTGAGTTCTAACAGCTTCTTAACCTTCCTATCTAAGCCTTTACGACTCCTAGCCAAGTAAGTGTCAGTTCGGTTCGATTTAGAAGTTGGTTCGAGTTGTAAAAAGATTTGGAAATCAGTTCGTTTTTATCCCGTTTTCTGAAGTTGGCAGGTCCTTCGGATCAAAGGATTGCATGTGTGAAGTAGTGCTCTTCGGATAAAAAGTACGCGTTGTAAGGAGTTGCAAGCACTTCGGATTCAAAGCTTGTGTTTACTGCATAGTGGATTCAACATCGAACTAGAGCTCTCGAGACTGGACTAGTACTCTCAGAGTGATACCAATATAGAATCTCTGTGTGAGAGTTTGCTTTTCTGAACTCTTTCCTTTACGCAATTATTTTATATTGCCTGCTTACACATCAGTTTATGTACTAACATAATTTTTAATTGGTGATTATTTATTCCGTTGCACACACGCACACCATTCACCCTCCTCTAAAGGTACTCAACGTTCCTACAAATTCAACACCGAGCAAGAGTTCTCGGGACTAGACTAGTCATCTTAGAGGAAAACCAGTATAAAATTTCGGTGTTCGCGTTTGTCCTTTGAACTCTATACTTTCAATTTTCATATTTGTACTTATTGCTTTATTTAGTTGGTACTGAGCATTTATATTTAATTTTAATTGATGATAATTTTCGTTGCACTTTATTTACTCTCCTCTAGAGTTGCCTCTAACGGTCCTACAGTTTAGTGTGTTGATAGTGAATCTTATTGACACAATGTAACAATGTCAATCTTCAACACAACCAAATCATTTTGTTGACACTATTTTTATACTACTTTCTTTTTTGTTCAATTTATCTGTTTAAGACTTGGGAAAGAGGCCACCAATGTCACTATTCGTAGCAGTAGTTATTGGATCGAGACATGCCAAAACTGATACAATACAACCAATACATTATTGTTATTGACTAATATTGCAAACTATCGTTTAATGTATTTATTGTATGCTTTGGGAGGAGAATTTATGCTCCGTAAACCATAGCCTTTGAGTGCCTATTTTGAGTCCTCTTTGGTTTGTTGAGTGGTTCACAACTTTTGGGTTGACTGATTCTCCTCCTATATATTCTTCCAATTGCCATTGTCTTATCAATTTTCCTACAATTAAAAGTCATTTATACTTTATTATTGTTTGTTCTACATCAACATGTGAGGATACCAAAGAAGGAATTCTAGCCCCTTTACCCGATCTCAAACCTGCTACTACCACCGAAAAGAGAGATGGTTAAAGTTCGATTATAGAAAAGCAGTTCATCTTGGACATAAATCACTTTCATCAATTACACGAGAGAGAGCTAACATAAATTGCCACATGTAGAAAATTTGTTCCTTCCACTGCCAGTCCCGAAGTTGTTGGACACCTTATTTTGATCTAACAACCATAGAAAAGTTTTGGTCGGTTGTGCCTTGGATTGACCTCAATAAAAGGAATAGCAAGACCTAGCTTCTGGAGGCAAAAGAGAGGCCATCGAAGTGATAACGATGGATTCAAGTCTTTCTTTTTGCCGATCCACAAGTTCTTCCCCGGGACGAAGCCAATCATTGGTATGCAACCCGAGAGTAACCTCCCCTAAGACTGAGTCACATTCACTTTTTTATTAGTTATTTCATCTTTAATTCGTTAATGGTCATCCCCTGTCCCGGTCATCGCCACTTCGTGCAACTCTTTCCTGGGTGGCTTCTTCTCTTTTTCTGCAACAACTAATCATTAGTGATCCTCGTCAAGTTGTAACCACTAATTATCCTTTATATCAATTTGTACCTTCCCAGTTCTTGCTCCTTGAGAACATGTTTATAGTGTGTATGTCCTTCCCGTCTCTTCCCTACTGAAATTGCAATTGCGGTAGCCGCTTAATCATTCAATTAGGAGCTAAGCTGAAAGAGAAAGCAAGCACGTCTCCCAATAGTTTAACCCTGTCAGTAGCACAACAGTGATAACAAATGTGATAACAAAAGTTATGTGGAAGAGATATCATTATTTAGCTTCCTATGCAAGAAGTTTCCCTCCTATTTATTCTTCCGATTGTAGAGTATATGAACAATAAGTCTAATGAAGTATGCCATGAGTCTGACAGAATGATTGGAACTCCATGCTCACGTACTCAGCATTATTAGAATAAAGAACCTTGATGCAAACATCAAAATTATTAGAAATTTCAGTCACAAAGACTTGAAAAAAATAGACAAAAGATTGGACTTAGAACCAAGGTTGTAAAAATTGCTAGACGCTAGTCAGGCGGGCACCTGTTGCCTAGCGCCTAGGTGACTACAGTCCACCCCCCCCCGACCCCCCCTGCCCCCCCCCCCCCCCCCCCCCCCCCCCCCCCCCCCCCCCCCCCCCCCCCCCCCCCCCCCCCCCCCCCCCCCCCCCCCCCCCCCACCCCATCCCACCCCCAAAAAAATCTTGCTGAAACTAAAAATGCCAAATTATTCCATAGTTTACGTAATCAAACATAGTCAAATTCAAAGTAGTACAAACATAATTTGCATAAAACATAAGTTATAAAAGGCAATGATATGAAACTCTCTCACCTCTTTCCTCTAAGTATTCGTCTACGTCCCTACTCTTTATTTTCATAGTCATCAAATGATGTAGAAAGACCATCAATTTCCTCATCTCTCCCATTTGTCATCATCCGATTCATCTTCTTGTTCTAGCACAACAATTCTACTACTTCTTCTAGGTTGTAAGTAGTCATCGGCACCCAATGCTTGTGCAACTATTGGCCATGTAAGTCCCGAGTGTGATCTGCTATCAACTTCATCATTATCGCCACCATCTACAACCCATTCTTGAGCATGTATTGGCTCGCTAGGGTGTAGAACATCCATCACATCTTTTTTCTTCTTGTTGATGAGTTTCGTATTGAATTGCACATAGACTAGATTGTTCAACTTTTTCACATCTAGCCTATTATTTTTTTGTATGTATTTACATGAAAAAAAAATCATACAAAGTTAGATAGTGATTGGAATAAACAACTAAATATTATGGTTATATTATACTAACCCCTTCAAAGGTGCACTGATTTATCTCACATCCGGATGAACTTGAAGTTAAAGCAAGGTATTTTTTTAAAACAAATTTCAACAAATTAGGGGTATAACCTCTATAGTTTGACCACCAAATTACTATTGATCAAAATAAATTACAATTATTAGCAAATATATTCAATTTTAATGAAACTCAAATCAAACCTTAAACAATTCTATAGTTCTAATTTTATCTGGATTATACTTTTCATCATTGTTCACACATCCTTTCAATGCCAAGGCTCTTCTAAATGAACCATTTATTCACCTTGTACTTGCCTAATTCCTTATTTATTATTCGATCTTGCATATCGAAATCATCGGGAAAGAAAGTCTCAACACATTTTATTAGCCTGTCGTTAAGCGTTAGATCATCAAAGCTACTATTATCCTGATAAGTATAACAATGATTCAATAAGTGGCCGCCAAATGAAATGGACTATCAAGGTGACCTGTGGCTTTTGAATCAATAATATTTATGATCAACCGATACTTCATCTCGTTGTTATGAAACACAGCTTTTACTTGCTCCCTTGCTTAAGTTCCCTATAAATAAATTCCATTGCTGGGTTTTTTATCTCCATCGGGTATCTAACTTCACTAATAAAGCAAACACTAGCAAGCATAGTGCTTCACCAGCCTAAAAGCTCGGACTCACTACAGTGGCATATGCCTTCTTCCTTTTCGAGGCATCATTGACACAATTTGCTCATTTTCCATTCAGAAGAACCCACCATTGCTTGAAATTAATGTCTCTTCTCGTACAAACTTTGCAAAGTCAAGAAGGTTGTTGGAAATCAAGTCACATCCTCTCTTACTATGTCATGCATTTGTGTGTATTTTTTCATCATGGCCATGTCCTATGAAGAACAAATAAACACCGTGAATGTCTTTGCTTTCTCGATTACTTTGAACTTTCGTAGTTTAGCAATCCCTTTAAGCATGAGGTTTATCGTGTGAGTGACACAAAAACTCCAAAAAATAGTAGGCATCTTCTCTTTCAGTAACATGGTCGTCGTCATATTATTAGACACATTATCTGTCACAACTTGAACTATACTTTTGGTCCTATTTCTTCAGTGCACTTGTCAACACATTGAAATATGTATTTCCCAGTATGTGCATATGCCAGTATTCTAATAATCGGAAAAAGCCGCTGCCTAGGCAGCGCCTACGCGCTAGGCGCTCATGGGCTGCCTAAGAATCCGCCGGAATCAACATGATGGACATTTCTGGAAAAGAGCGGTGGAAATCGGCTGTCTAGGCCCTAGGCGGCGAGGCGGCCGCCCAGAAGTTAGCCCCGACTCTGTGGTCGTCCGCCTAGGCGGTTTTTGGAAAAAAAATTGGAGTCGGTCCTAACCTCATTAGCAATTAACAGGAAACAGAGCAGGCAGTCAACGACGTAGCCAGTCACCAAAGAACAACCAGGTTTGGTTCTTCTTCTTTTTCTTCTTTATCTTCTTTATCTTTGAATCTGATTTTTTATTCAAATTTTCCTTTTCTTTTTCCTTTTCTTTCCTTTGATATTCTTTAAATCTGCATCTTAGAATCAGGGCAGTAACTATCAGTTGGCAATAGCTGTTAGGATTAGTTGTATAAGTGACTTACCTAGAATAGGTTGTTTACTGTATATAAATATTCCCTTTGAATCCTGTATATATTAATGGGTAATAACTATCAGATTAATTGGCTTTCCAAGAGTCAGGATGTACCATGTATAATTGACTTTCCTAGAATCAGGACAACAACTGTCAGAATATATACATATATATATTTTGGAATAAGGGTAAATTTTATTCCTCGCACACAGCGGTAAAGGTATTACAATACACTAAATCACAACTTCTCCCAATTAATGTTATGGGGCCATTACTGATACATTGAATTCTATGTTATGTAGAATTCCAATATTAGGGGTATTCATGCCTTCGAAAATACGTCTGTTCCGCTCCTGCCAGATGTGCCAAACTGAAAATGCGAGACGGACTCTGGCTCTTTTGGCTAGGGGTGAGCATATAACGGTTGAAAACCGAAAACCGAACCGAACCGAACCGAAATATGACAAACGGTTCGGTTTTTCGGTTATTGGTTCGGTTTACGGTTTAAAATTTTGAAAATTTGAAATAACGGTTCGGTTTTCGGTTCTTCATCCGAAAAACCGAACCAAACCGAAAACCGATTTAGATTTAGTAATTTATCAAACTATCCACAATATACATATATTAATGTTTATTAACCCCTAACTGAGTGCACTCTCTTCTTCTATTCTATGTCGGTGCTTCTTTGAGCACTCTCTCTATCTACCATCAATTTATATATACTAATATATTTCGCTCTATGTAATATAACAATTCATAAATACAATAATGTCATATATTTTTTTAAAAATTTGTTATTTAAATAGGTTCATTTTGCTAAAAACTTGAAGGCCATGCACATTGGCCCATGAAACCGAACAGACCGAAAACCGAACCGAATTAATTCGGTTCGATTTTGTTCGGTTTTTATAAAAACGGTTCGGTTTTCGGTTTTGAGAAATACGGTTTACGGTTATTTCGGTTTTCACATTTTCGGTTCGGTTTGAACCGAACCGAACCGATGCTCACCCCCTACTTCTAGCCCACCCCGGATCCCTGTCTCTGTGATCTCGGATCCAGCTAAGAATGCTTCTGATGTCTCTATCCATACCAACTCCCCCTCTCAACTGCACGCACTGTTCAGCCCAAATGTGTCAGGACGTTGGGCATTCAAAGAAGAGATGCCCCATAGATTCGTCCACCCCATTACATAGCACATACTTGACATCTGGAATCTATATCCCAAACCTGAGAAGTCTGTCTCTCGTCATTAATCTGTCCCGCAGAAGTCTGTAGGCACACAGTTGCATTTTTCGGACAATCCCCTTACCCCAAATGAAGTCCACCTCCTCAGCTCGGTCGTGGTGAGTCCGTACCATGTCATAGCAGCTACGAAAGCAGAATAGTCCTGACCCTCCACCCGAACCTGGGTCGGCCCAGCTCCAGTAGTCCTTATGCTGGCTATCGTCAATAGTAATCTGGCCTATCTGCTCGGCTAGCTGAGCTGTATAAGGATATCCTTCTGGCCTCCATATCCCATCTCTGATGATCCGACTGCATGTGAGCCCCCTGTCCGTCTCTCTGTCCAGCTGTCCTCCCAAAATCTCCAGCAGGGATCTGGAACCCAACCAAGGATCAAGCCAGAGATCAGTGGTCTTCCCATCTTTCATGTTCCTGCAGATAGCAGTCTGAAGAACCGGCCTACACCTCAGAATGGCCTTAAAAGTGATCGAGAAATTATTATCTATCCTGCAGGCCCAGAAGTTTGTCCGCCTTAGATATCTGTTTGCCATCCACTCCGCCCAAAGCGACCCCCCCCTTGATGAATCTCCAGGCCATCTTCACACCAGCTGCCTTCCTAACCGCACGTAGAGGCCGCAGCCCCACTCCACCTTCCTCCCGAGGACGACATAGCTGGTCCCAAGCGATCGCATGAATCCCTCCCCTCCAAATGAAGTCAGCACAGATGGACTCCACTTTTCGAATAGTGGCCGTCGGGATCTGGATAGACTGGAGCCAGAACATCGTGATGCCAGCAATAACCGATCTCACAAACTCAATCCGTCCGCCAAATGATAGACCCGCAGGCCTTCCACTCTCCTCTGAGCAAAATTCACCAAGCTGTGACAATCCTGCTCTCTGGCGTAGTTGACCGTCAGCGGGACCCCCAAGTATTTCACTGGGAGCTCGCCTTTCTCCACTCCCAGAGCAAAAGCTCTCTCCTCCTTAAGCGTGCACCGGAAACTGAAGTAGACTCTACTCTTCTCCCTATTTAACTGCAGTCCAGATAACCTCCCGAACTTCTCCATAATGTCTGAGAGCGCACTCATGTCCCGCATGGAAGGCTGGAGTAGCACCAATAAGTCGTCAACATAAATCAGATATGATACCACCGGTCTCACCAACCTGAAAAGGGGGATGATCCTCTTGCTATGCACCGCCGTGTCAATCATGCACGTGAAATACTCCATCACTAAGGTAAACAAGTACGGTGAAAGAGGGTCACCCTGCCTCAACCTCCTGTTGCTCCTGAAGTAGCCATGAGTGCCCTAGATGAAAACTTAGAAAGTAGGGGAGCAAATGTACTCCCTCACCCTCGCAACCCACCTCTCGTCGAACCCCATGGCGAGCATCAAGTGACATAGGAAGTCCCGATTGACCGTATCATAGGTTTTCCGCAGGTCTAGCTTCATACAAGCCTTCATCCCCCCAGGCTTGCTGAACTCTCGTACCATCTCATGTGCAAGTAGACTGTGCTCCGCTATCGATCTGCCCTTGATGAAAGCTGCCTGATTCTGGAACACCAATCCCTGCATAATCTCCTCCATGCGCCTGCACATAAGATGAGTAATGATCTTATACAGAAAGTTACAACAAGCAATGGGTCTAAAGTCTGCTAGAGAGGTCGCGCCCTCCTTCTTAGGAACCAGCATCAAGAAAGTGTGGTTTATCTCCTTCAGAAGCCTGCCCTCCGCGAAGAACTCCTGAACCGCCTCCAGAACAGGGAACTTAAGCGCGCTCCAATGTCGCTTAAAGAACCCTGAAGAGAAGTCATCAGGCCCCGGTGCATTGTTAGGATTTGCCTTCATCACAATGTCTTCCACCTCCTCCAATCTCACAGGGGCCAAAAGCAGGCTATTTCCATGGTGCGTCACCAGCCTCTTTGTAACAAGGGCTGGGAACGTACTAGTGTAATCCGTCTGCTGGTATAAGTCAGAATAGAATCTGACAGCCTCCTCCTGAATCTCCACCGGGTCCCCTACCAGACGTCCCTCGCCATTCAGAAGCCTGGAAATGCTGTTCCGGTGCTGACGGGTGCGGATCACATCATAGAAGAATTTAGTACATCGGTCTCCATCTTTGAGCCAGGTACATTTTGCCCTCTGTGCCGCACTAATCTCCTCCTGCAGTCTCATAATGCTAACCTCCTCAATCAGGGTCTTCTCCCTAGCCGCCAACTCCCCGCTCAGAATGTCAGCTTGTAGAGCCACCTGAATGTCCCGAAGCTCGGCTTCCTTTTCCGCCACAGAAGACCGCGGTCGCATCTTCACCCAACCCCTGAGCACTCTCTTGATCTGTTTGAGTTTATGTACCATGCGGAACTGAGCCATGCCTTCCCGAAAGTGCTGCATCTCTCCCGTAACCACCTCCTCATATCCAGCTGACAGGTACCAACTATTGTTGTACCGAAACGGCCTCGACCGCATAGTAGATCTCTCACTGAGGCCAACCCGGATAGGAGAGTGGTCGCTAGTTCCCACCGCAAGTCCTTCCGCTACCGAATTTGGGAAGCACCGGAACCATTCACTATTGTCCAAGGTCCGATCCAACTGACATGCAATCCAATTATGTGTTGTCTTGTTGTGCCAGGTCCAGATATGACCCGCTCTCTCCAGCCTCCTCGTCTCAGACATAAGCAGACACATCTGGAAGTCATATAAGATCGAATCCGGAACATGGCGACTTCCCACCTTCTCTTGGCGAAGCAGCATAGCATTGAAGTCCCCTATGATAAGCAGAGGAAGATGCATGTGGTCCGCCATATGACCCAGGTGCACTATGTCCTCCCACAAGGACTCGCGGAGTCTCCGATCATTGTGCCCGTATACGGCACCCAAGATGAAGCGAACCCACCTTTGTTCTCAAAAGAAATGCCAATGAGTTGTTCCGACTTTTGGATCTGCACCCCCTTCCAGCTATCTCGGTTCCATCTAACCCAGATCCTTGCCATATCACAAAGATCTAAGTTGTGAATGTGGTCCCAGTTTGCCGGAGTCCGACGCGAAAGCATCGCGGCCCCTCTGATCGTCTCCAGCAAAATAGCTATGTCACACGCCTCTTTCCTCAGAACTCCTCCAATCTCTCTCCAGCGTCCAATGGAACACCCCCCCCCAATGTTCCAGGCTAGGACCGACATTAATTAATAAATGAGGGGTCCCCCTGAAACTCATCTGGATCGACACTCGAGGGAAGTGTCTCATCCGTCTGATCAATGTCTGCGTCCACCATAGAGGAAGGAGCAAGGTGTGCCTGAATCCTGCTAATGGTAAGGGCCCAGTCAGGATTGGCCTCCGTCTGGTCATCCAGATCCCTCGCCTGGGAGATATCCTCCCGCGTGGCCGGAGCATGTCTTTTCCTGCTGCTGTATACCATGATCGCCGGTGGGTCTTCCATCACCTTCTGACTGCTGCCAGCCGCGTTCATACCCCTGGTCACCATGTTCCTCTGTGGCCTGAAAGTGACCAACGTGCCCTGCGTACTTTCTTGTCTCTGCGGGGATCCTGTCTCCCGCCTCCTGTCGACTTCCATCACCGTGTCCTCCTCCATTGGTCTGCCTGTCGATGTCTCCCCAGGTAAGTGGCCGGGAGCCGCCTCCGTCCCGGATACCTCTGTCTGAGCCGCCGGTGGCCTAACGGCCTCCTTCCCCTTATACTTGCAAGCACAAGTAGCGTGCCCAAAGCACTCAGTAGGAGTACATTGGGGGAACCCAATCATACTCCACCGACTGTGTCAGAATCTCCCCAGACGGTACCTGATATTCCAGCATACTCGGCCAATTCCGAGCCCGCCTTGATCTTCACAAAGACCCTGGCATACATCAGTCTGGTGCGAAAAGCAGTAGCCTCATCCGCCTTGATCGGTTTTTCCACTAGGCTGGCGAGTCTCATGAGGAGCGGGATGCTCCAATACTTCACTGGGAACTCTGGGAATCGGATCCATATAGAAATAGCTTTAGCACCTCCTTCTCACATCTCAGCTCCGGCGTCCACTCCTTCAATATGATGAGCCTCCCATCAAATGACCAGGGCCCTCCCTGCAAAATCCTGGTCACATCCTCCGCTAGCCCGAATTTAACATAGTAAAACCTATTCTTCCGGGAAAAAGAATTTCATGCTGCCTTTGGGTCTCCAGACTCTCTCGGCATATCCTCGGATTTGGCCATAAAACTGCTTGTTCCTAACACATACAACACCAATGTATTCTTCCAGAAATCTGTAACCTCCGCTATTTCCTCTGCTGGAAAGTACGTCCGGAGCCCTCCTCCGACCGTCATCGGTGTAACAAATTCCATCGATAACGGGCTGTTCGTCTCCATTGGCGTGCATACCTCCTTCCAGGACCGAGGCCTCTCCTATGTGTGAGTCATGGTGGAGGTCTCTCAGGTCCCGGGCCTTGTCTACCGGCATCAACAGCAATGTCCTTTGCCTTCTCTGCCGCCGTCGCCTTTGACCGCCATCCCGACACTGTGCGCACCGTACCTCCCCCTCGGCGACGGGGATCCACTGTGCCTATCGATGGGCGATTCCTATAATTCCCAGGTCCCGTCCGACCCAAGACTTGAGTCTGGGCCCCTCGTCGTCCTGTCCTTCGTCTCACCACCGTCTGCCAGCCTGCATCTCCAGTCCTGTTTACACCCGGCTCAGATCCCGACCCGAACTCGAATACCTGGGCCGTAGACCCCGACCCTCCCCCGCCTCGGGGGGTCCCACCCCGCACCTGACCCCCCCCTCCTGGGGAGGTCCCACCACCACCTGCGCCCCCCCTGGGGGGGACCCAACACCTGCGCCCGACCCTCTCCTGGGGGGGGGGGGGGTCCCACCACCACCTCCTCCCGCACCTGAAACCCCCCTGCGCCCGACCCCTCCCCCCCCCCCCCCCCGCCTAGGGTGGTCCCAGCAGTCCCCCCGACCCCCTCCCCGCTGGGGAGGTCCCATCGCCGTCGCTGCCGCCGGTCAGGAGGGGCCGTCCCCCCCCCCCCTCCCTCCGGTCCGCCTCACTCCCCCCGCGAGTGGATCTGGGGCGAGGGGGAGGCGTAGTAGCCGCCAGAGGAGAAATCCTAGCAGAGCTCTTCATTCTTTATATATATATATATATATATATATATATATATATATATATATATATTCTTTTTATAACTTGTCATATGTTGATGCTTCCTGTTACAAATGGAAACTTGTGCCTTCAACCCAATTGATGCACAAATTCATAATATTTCTTCTCTCGTAGTCGGTCCAAGTGTCATTCATAATTGAACAACCACTTTTAGCCCATTCTTCTCCGTGCTTCTTGAGTGATTTCGTTGTTTTCTCATCTCTTCTTCAAAAGTGGTTTCCTAAACATATATTGACTTGGCTTTCTATAACGTGGGCTGAATTGAGCAACCACTTCAGTGAACCGGTCGAAGCTATCAATTGTGATAGTATGAAAATGTATGCATGCCTCATACATCCACTTAGCCGAAAATTGATGCACAACTTTGGTCCTTTTCTTTAAAAACGTTTCATTGATATTTTGTTGCCTTGTCCTCTTCGCTGTGTTCGTCCCACTCCCGGGGTTGATGGATGAAGCCCATTTGTCCATAGCTGCAAGAAAATGTACTTTTTTTATCCTCCAATTTCAATTCCTTATGATTTCCTCTTGTTTTATTTTCTCCTTCTTGACTTTGTTTGCTTCGATGGTCGCTTTACATTTATCTTGATTTTCTTTCAAAGATTTTGGGCATGAGGCCACATTTTTCCTAATGTGTGCTATGTGCTGCTTAAGTCTATAAATTCCTCTGGAACAAACTTTGCCACATAATTGGTACTTTAATTTGTCTAAATTTGTAGGATAAACCAATGAATCATATTTCTATCCAACATCAGTGGAGGAACGCCTATGTACTTATAAACTTGAAGTGTTGATGTTGTTAGAGGATGCTATATTAGATACAAATGTTTTACTGTTTCACCAACAACAATAAAAGGAAAAAAAAAATCAATTATAATAAAAACACTAGCCCCAGTGGAGCTTGCAAGATATTTAGGTTTATGATTTTCCGACTCAATACGCCAAGGCCAACTAGAAGTATTAAATCATAACAATTAAAAGAAATTATGTATCAAATATAAGCAACTAATTAAAGTCATGTTTGATTGATCAAATAGACTAGTAGGTTCACCACAATTGCTTTTCTCAAATTCTAGTACATTTTACTAAATCTAAATGCTTCAATTCTCAATTCTAAATCAGAAGTTCTTTTAAGGTATAATGATTAACTCTTTTTTTTATTATTTCAGGTATTTCAGTTCAAGGCTTCAAGCTATCTGTCTCTCTTAAGTCTCAATCAAAGCAAAAAAGAAGTGGATACATGCTAGTCTCAATCAAAGAAAAGAAGTGGATACATGCTCAGTCTCTCCCAAGTCTCAATTCAAGACATTCTCAATCAAACTTCTTATATGAATCTTGGCAAAAGAAAGAAGAAGAAAACTTCTATCTGTAGTTGAGGTCGACTTCAAGGGGGGTAGCGGACCAGCGGTACGGTACAGATCTGACCACTCACCGCTGTATCGACTAGTTGGTCTGTGTAGAGACTCACGCGGAGGGAGGGGGGGATAGCGGTTGGGGTCGGTGGTAGCCGGTGGTAGACGTCGCCACTCGCAGTGGGAGGCTTCCGCTTCCTTCAACTGCTCTGTATTTTTTTTGTAGATCTGATTTCTCGATTTGGGAGAGAGACAGTCTGACCCTCAAAAGCACAGGCTGTTTCGGGTCGGATTTCAGATCTTGACTTAACAAAAAATGAAAACCTGCCTAGACGGCCGCCTAGAGGAGTCAATAGTTACATCTAGGCGGTCGCCTAGCCCACCTAGACAGTCTATTAGTGACTGTATAGTCTACTACCTAATTAGTCGACTTCGGTGAAAAGATAGGCATCCCATGGCCGCTTAGCACCTAGCCGTCGATTTTTTTCACTTTTAAAACAATGCCTAAAACGAAAAAGAAATAAACATGTCATGTGTTAGCGATCAGCGAATAAAGTGATATAATATTTATAGCCATGCATACTTGGAAACTTAAAGGGACTCCAAATTTCACTATGAACCAAAGCAAAAGATGGGTCATATCATTTATTAATCGGATGAAAAGAGGAGCGATAATATTTTACAAGAGTGTATGACTCACAACAAAATTCAGATAATAATAATTTAGGTAACATAGTACGTAAGAGAGATTAAGGAAGATCCCAAGTCTCCTATGCTATTAATGTACTTGACAAATGATTACATAGTAAAGGTCGTTTGTTCAAGCCCCCCACCAATCCTTCGCTAAGTCAGAAGGTTTTGTATCACAAAGTGAGATGGACAAAATACCATTGAACAATTAAAATAATGTGTAAGCTGGCGAAAAATAACAAGTTTTGATGTAGTGATGGAACAATCAAAGTATTTTTCAAATGTAAAGAGGGGGTAAGCGATAAATTAGCAGCACCAGAAACATAAGTAGTACTACCATCAACCATAGAAATGAGTTGAGGGTCCGTCATGATATATGGTTCAAGGTGTTAGAATTACTAACCCACAAATGATAATAAGAAAGGAGACAGATACCTGACGGAGTGGAAAGATCGACAGTAGCCACAAAGGAGAGGAGTCGATGCAACTGATCCCATTCATGATTGGAAAATGGCATCTGGCCACTAAGTGGAGAAGATGAAGGAGCACTTGTAGGGAAAAAAAATACATGTCATACATGTCTTGTAGAGATATATCATCAGGATAATCATGCTTCTCCCAACACCAATCCTCATGATGATTGCTTCTCCTGTAAAAAGAATAATATAGACCACTAAGACTGCCACATCCTTGTCCCTAGGTACAATATTGAGGAGATAGAGGATGCCTACGAGCAACATCTCGAGCTCCGGGGAAAAAGAATTAGAAGTAGGGGTGAGCATTCGGTTTATTCGGTTTAAACCGAACCGAATAACCCAAAACCGAATTGGACCGAAACCGAATAAGCAAAACCGAAATCGAACCGAATTGGCCCAAAACCGAATCAAACCGAACCGAATTAAATCGGTTCGGTTTTCGGTTTATTCGGTTTATTCATATTTTTTTATTTTTTTGAGCTTTTTTTGTTAATATATATAGTAACTAAATATACATAGACATATTTAGTATATACATATATATATATTTAGTATATACCTATAATATTAATACTATATATAGTACATACACACTCACATGCACACACACATATATATATAATAAATTAATTAAATTTTCTTATTCGGTTTTCGGTTTTGGACCGAAACCGAAACCCAAAACCGAAACCGAAACCGAATAAGAAAATTTAGTATTTTCAAAACCGAAAAACCGAACCGAACCTCTTATTCGGTTCGGTTCGGTTCGGTTTTCGGTCCAAAACCGAATAATGCTCACCCCTAATTAGAAGTGCATTGTCTAAACTGAAAGGTACCACCACGGCCATGACCAAGGGTAGGAATGACAGTTGACAGGGACTCAGTAGAGGTGGAAGATAGCATAGATACATGATAAACCTCAACATGATGGTCGTTAGAAAAGGAGAGCTATGCTGAGATAGAACCAGTGGGTGGATGCCCTAAAAGTAGATGGTAACTGAGCCAAGAGAAGTATGCCAACAATGGTCTTTCGTTGTTGGTAGATAACAACATGATCGGAGGAGATTTGCTTTAAGACATTCCATTGTTCAAGAAGTCTGTTGAGGAGGGCACCAAAGTCCTGCAATCTTCTTTACGTGTGGACGTATTGAAGGTATGGAAGATGTTATTAAGTTTTTGAAGATCGTCTTCATACAAGTATTGGGACCGAAGATGCGTCCAAATTATTTTGACAGTTTCCAGACACATACAATTATAGCAATGATCATCTATAGAGTTAGACAACCAAACAATTACCTTGTCATTCTCAAACCAAGAGGTAATATTTCGGATCCTTGGAGTCCAGTGGTGGCTGTCAAGTGACATACTTTGTTGTTTGAATTTTTTTTCTACAACAATAGACTATTGCAAGTAATTCTTTGCGCCGAAGAGAGATCATGGTGAGTCGCAAATTCAGCTTAAAGTTGCTGAAGAGCAGCATCAAAGGGAACCTTTGTTGTCGTCGGAGGCCATAATCAAGGGTGTACAATATCAACACAACAAAGATTCTTGTCCAACTCACCAAGAGACAAAAGATCAAAGATGTTAGAGCACCGTGTCGAAGTAGATTAACTTCGAAGGCGAAAACCAAGCGAGAGATCTCAAGCAAGCACAAAAGCAAGACAATAATGTGGATGTTGTCAATGAACCTTAGAGATTAGGGAGGGGGGAGAGAAATGTGTCTAAGAGATGTCATTAAGGACGGCTAGTCTATGAAGGGGCTTGATAGAAGTTTTATAGCTCTACCATAGGCATTGGTTGTAGCCAATGTAGAAACGTTGAGCACCTCTAGAGGAGGGGTAAAAAGAGTGTGTGTGTGCAACGGAAAGATAATCACTAAATAAAAAAAATATATGCAGTGTTACAGATGATAAGTGCTTAGGCAGATGAATCAAACTATAAAAGTTAAATGTGTAATATAAAGAGCATCAGAAAAGCAAACTCATGACACATCGATGTATACTGGTTTTCCTATGAGAGGACTAGTCCAGTCTCGAGTACTCTTGTTCGATATTAATCCACTATGGCACAAGCTTTGAATCTGAAGCGCTTGCAGCTCCTTACAACCATGAGTTTTTATCCGAAAGACTCGCAACTTCAAATAACGCGAACTTTGAAAACTGGAACATTTTCGAAAAGTCTTCTTTACAAACTCGAACCAAACTCTAGATCAAACCGGAAAGGCACTTGGCTTGGCTAGGAGTTGTCAAAGGCTAGATATGAAAATGTAAAGCTCTTGAATGCTTCTGAATAGATAGAGAAGAGAAGAATGAATGAGTGATTTGGAATGGAAACTTCTCATCTATTTATAGCATTTTTATGTGCACACTCGGTATGAGTTTGGGTGCATATTTTTCGTAATTCAAAAATTGGTGGTAGATCATCAGGAAGACCACAAGGCTTCAGGAACTACCCTGACCGAACTCGGACAGTGTTCGGGCCGAACTCTGGTCGAACTCTCATGGTGAGTTTCCTGACCAATTTGTGTTCTTAATGAAGATTAAATTGGGTATATTGGATATTGGGCTTTTGGGTATTGGATATTGGTTAGTATGGAATGGAATAGAATATTTGTGGATAGGTAGGCTTGTCAATCCGATCGACCTTACATTTTTTCTAGACCCAATAAAGTATAAAATACATAATAAAATATGAAAAATTAGACGTTCTGTTTTTGTACCTGTAGCTGCGTATTATTTGCGTATCGACCAAAGTTTACGTTGATTATCAAAATTAGGTGTGACTATGACCAATGGGCCAACAATCTCTCCCATTTTGATAATTGACAAACTTTGAGTTTATACCAAATAATATAAAAAATAATAACTTGAAATTTTTATACCTTTTGACCATTGCAATTTCTTAGGTGTATTTGGTATACTTCTTCCCTTTTGTCATTTATACAAAATGGATGCTTCGCAAATAGTGAGCATAAACAACAAGATATAAATATACCAAGATATAAAAATAATAGCATAAATAACAATACCAAGAAATATAGTAATGACAAGGCCAACAAAATATAAGTAGAACTGAAATAAATAGCAGTAGCAATATCATGGAAGTACATAAAAACCACAAGAATATGGAAGTCTAAAAGAGACCTAACCATAAGTAATATAAACTGCATAATCAAAGTCTAAGACAAAAAAACTACTACAAAATTATCATCAGCAGCAGCAACATCAGTCACACAAATCCAAAAGCCAAATACCTCGTCAGCTAGCATCGTCACCAGTGAGAGCAGATCAGATCGGATCAATGTAAGCTGCAGTGGGATCGAAATATCTCCAAGCCTGACGGTTATCAAATCTGGGTCCATCAACGTCAGGATGACATAGCAAAGGAGTGGGACCACAAGGATGATGAGTCATAGTCCATTGAATATTGGCAATACCATTCCGTAGGGTCTGGAACTGGTAAATGAGAAGGTAGTCTCTCTAACGTATGCGCTCCGCCTGATAATGCTCATCCTCAAGAGTACAACGAGCCTCAAAACGCTCGCTCTGAAGAGTCATCAAGGTATAAAGTTGATCTATGGTATGAGCAGGAGGGACATCAGCAGGTGCTGGATCAGGCTTAGGAGCCTGAGCAGCAGGTGGAACACCTCCGGCACCAACTGCAGGAGGAGAAGGAGGAGGAAACCTACGAGACCTATGGAGTTCAGATAGAGTGTCATCAATGGGACACGAATCCAAGAAAATGTTATATCTACGAAATATGATAGGAAGAATTATCGGGTAGATAAGGTTTCGTCCGGCCTTCTTATAGCTGACCATAGCCGCAATCATAGTTTTGGAAAGACTGAAATAATCCCAAAATGAATGTGATACATCGTAGACAATTCCAAATACGTGATTTCATTGGTAGGTTCCGTTTTGGGCAAGATAGACACCATGATAATCCGATGGAGTTCATAGAAGTGTTGGTTCAAGTACCGTGACATGAGCCATCTTGGGGGTATGGGATTCGGAGCACACATCGCGTCCTTGAAGGTTTCTAAGTTCAAGTCGGGACCGAATTGGACTTTGGTGATGTCAACAAGAGCGTCTCCAGTGTTGGGAACTTGGAGCCATTCACTCAAGTCATCATCATCAAATTTCATCTCGATTTGACAGACAGAAGAATACATGATGCCCTGTGAATATTACAAGTTGCAGTAAAATATGCGAACTGCATTGCCATATATAGGGTTGACAACTTCCAAAAATTCACGTAGGCCAATATTCTGAAAAGTCGAGCAATATTCTGGAAATATATTAAAATTAATGGAATTTCCAGGACAAATAGTTCTTTCCAGCAGAGCTTGTTCATCACCATCTGAATCTTCATCGTCAGTGTCTTCACTTGAGAACCTTTTGGCTTGTACTTTGAAGGCGATAGATTTTTTTTATAATTTTTTTTAGGGTTCTCTTCAAAGTCTTGTAAGTCAAGCTCATGGGTAATGAGTTTGCCTATCAGTGTCTCTAATGACATTGTGGTGAGATCGTTTCCTTCAATGATTGTTGTAGCCTTCGGGTTCCAATTCTTGGTCAGTCTCCTGAGTACCTTTCTGATCTTTTCATGGTGACTGTAATCTTTACCAAGTGAAGATAGAGAATTAGTTATATCTAGAAAACGTGTGAACATCTGTGTGATTGATTTGTTTGGTTTCATCTTAAAAGTCTCATACTTGTGTCAGTCTGCTGATCTTGGATTCCTTCACATGTAAAGTTCCTTCATTAGTTAATTCAAGAAATTTTCAGATCTCGTGCGAAGTGACACAGGTAGATACTCTATTGAATTTGTCTTGTCTTTGGCACAAAATAAAGGATTGATGCTTGTGCATCTAGACTAGCTTGTTTCTTTTCTTAGTCAGTGTATTGTGTGGCTTATCTATTAGATTACCATCAATCACAATTATGGTCGGTTTCTTGTAACCGTCCATAACTATCGACTAAAGATCAAAGTCAAGTGATTTAAGAAAGAAACTCATGCGTGTTTTCCAATATTGTAGTTTGTACCATCAAATAGAGGAGGGCTATTTGTGGATTTTTCTTCACCTGTTAATATTGATTTCACGACTGCCATATATACTCTCTAGAGTGTTATGTATAAGTATAACCCCTCTGATACCAATTGTAGGAACGTCGAGTACCTCTAGAGGGGGTGAATAGAGTGTATGTATGCAGTGGAAAGATAATCACCAAATTTAAAAATATATGTATAAGCAGTGTCAAAGATGATAAGTGCTTAGGCAGATGAATCAAACTATATGAAAGTTAAATGCAGTGCAAAGAGCATCAGAAAAGCAAACTCATGACACAGCTCTATACTGGTTTCCCTCTGAGAGGACTAGTCAGTCTCGAGTACTCTTGTTCGATGTTAATCTACTATGGCACAAGCTTTGAATCCGAAGCGCTTGTAGCTCCTTACAACTACGAGTTTTTATCCGAAGGACTCGTAACTTCAAATAAGGCGAACTTTGAAAACTTGAACGTTTTCGGAAAGCCGCTTTTACAAACTCGAACCAAACTCTAGATCGAACCGAAAAGTCACTTAGCTTGGCTAGGAGTTGTCAAAGGCTAGATATGAAAATGTAAAGCTCGTGAATGCTTCTGAATAGATAGCAAAGAGAATAATGAATGAGTGATTTGGAATAGGAAATTCTCATATATTTATAGCATTTTTATGGACAGAACTCGGTATGAGTTCGAGTGAAGATTTTTCATAATTTAAAATTGGTTGTAGATCTTCAAGAAGATCACAAGACTTCAGGAACTACCCTGACCGAACTCGGACAGAGTTCGGGCCGAACTCTGGCCGAACTCTCATGGTGAGTTTCCTGACCAGTTTGTGGTCTTAATGAAGATTAAGTTGGGTATATTGGGTATTGGGCTTTTTGGGTATTGGATATTGGCTAGTATGGAATGTGGAATAGAATATTTGTGGATACGTAGGCTATTTTGAAAGTGGAGCTTAGTAGCATAGCTTGTTGCCAATCCGATCGACCTCATATTTTTTGTAGACTCAATAAAGTGTAAAATACAGAATAAAATATGAATGTCTTGATCAGAATTTGTAGTCTTTGTTTAATGAAGACGATGAGTAGTAGCAGTGTGGAAGTAGATGTTCTGTTTTTGTACATGTAGCTGCGTATTTTGCGTATCGACCAAAGTTTACGTTGATTATCAAAACTAGGTGACTATGACCAATGGGCCAACAGCCTAGTCGTAGGCTTTGGTAGTAGGCTCGCTATAAGTGGACGTCTTACCTTATAGAATGTTGTATTGTTAGTTTTGTGGAAACCAATATTATTTGTAGCTCCACCGAAGGAGTTAGCTCCTCTAGCTGCTAGGTTAGCTTCATCGGGATTCACCGGAACCTGCAGTAGTTTCGTCGGAAGCTAAGGCATGCATTTGGTTCCCAAGTTCAGGGGTCCTTCGAGTGGGGCGGGTATCATTTCTTTAGAGTTAGGTTCTCTCCAAATTTTTACAACTCTGGTACCATGAAATTCAGAGAGAATGCTTAATTTATTGATGTGAATAAAACATGAGAAGTCTGAATACATTTATATGAGCAAATCATGATGTTCTCCTTTAGCCCAGACGATGTGGGACTAAAATGAGGTATACGATAATAGTTGAGTGACAAGTATCTTCTTGATTTAGAGTTAGTCTACCAGGCAATAAGAGTCACAACCTGTCTAACGTTGCCTATATACTCTGTTGTCCCTTAGGCCAACTTTTTTTCCTTGTGCTTTTGGGTAAGTTGGCTAAAATCCAATGTCACCAAAATCACCCCATCTACCAACCACGTATACTAGTGGAACAAGGCCTATTTCCATATGTTTGGTTGGTTTGGACTTCCTACTATTTTTATCCTAGCTACATATGTTTTGTTTTAGCTCAAGTAGACCTAGCTGTGTATACCCTCATCTTATCACTCTAGGGTTGACTCCGACTGTTTTCATTTTGATTATTTCCATCGTGGCAAAAGGATTTGCAGCATGTATCTGCTCGCCCAATGCGGTCACTGTTATCCTAGTCTCTTGGACAGATGTCCATTTCCATTTCCCCTTCTCTTTGTTATTGCTTGCTACATCATGATAAAACACTATAAGCTACTCTACCAAAAGAAACGAAGATGCAGCCCTTCGACATGAAAGTGATATGCATTACACCGGAAAGCTTCCTTTTATATGGTCCTTGCCCTGGTGGTTCTTATTTCCCTTTTCAGCGCAACACGTGTGCAATCTGAGTAACAAAGGCTAGCAGAGGTCGCTTCTAGTGACTAGAGGTCCCCCTAGGCAGATCTTTCCTCTGCATATAAAGTGAACTCGCATCTCCATTTTATTTATTATAGTGTCTTTTAGGTAGATTATTCTTATATGACATGTGATGGTTATTATGTTAGGCTGAGAATTGTACATTCTCAATGATTGGTACCTGACCGATATCCAGGCTTTCTTAAATTGGATTGAGGCGTGGAAGACTAGTGGCCGCACAAAGGGCTGTGCTCGACAATTTGCTATTCGAGGAAAGAAATTTCAACAAACCCTTTAGATATAAGCAAGATATCAACTCTTTGGTTATGCTAATCTAGAGGAGAGTGGTACCATACATATGTGCTCACGTCCTGAACTTTGGCATTTTTTAGGTCCGCATACACTGGAACCTTGTTGGTTAAATTAAGTATATTGCAAAGGTGGTTTACTTTTTATTCCAGAAAACAAACAATCAATCAGTGCCTCTACGCTACCAAGGACGCCAATGATTGATCCAAATAAGGTTTTTTTTGCTACATTGTGCCATGATTTGTAGGTTGGACAGGCAAAGCTTTTTTGGGGGGAATATTTGAAAATTAATCATCTCCACTGGCACTCTACTTTTTCTTCCCCTGTGAACCAATAATGAAATGCTGCAAGTAAAATAGATGGAAGCATAGTGTGCTTGGTACTCTTTACGGCGGGGCTTGGTATCGATTTCTGATTTGCTTTTGGATTGGTTGTTGATAACAATGCCCCGCACTCTTCATCATTAATTAACCATTCTGTAATTTATTAGCTCAAGTTCTTGATTCGCATCGTCAGCGTGTAGGATTTTATACTATATTTTCTGTGACGAATCCCTCTAATTTATGTCGGTTGTTGATTACACTAAGCGAGTTTCACACTTGGTTAAGTTGTCATTGGCGTTAGCGTCTGAAAAGATGGTAGTTCTGTTTATGTGATGACAAATGTAACTGAATGCTGCGAAATTATATTTACAATTGATGAAAGTATAATAGTGAAAAATGACATTGAAGCAAATTTCAGAGGAACATTGGAGAAATTGGTTTAAATCTAGTTGTCTGTATCATTTTTTGCTCGATGAGCTGTGTTCTCAGCTTGCTGTGCATCCCACCTGTCCTATTTTGTCTGTTGCCATTAAATGTTTTGCTACCTCTGGCTTGCCTAGATTGGTTGTTCAGTGCCAGATGAATTGTGATAATGTGTATGGTAAGGATTTGCCAGAAACCAACTACTGCCGGCAGGGGCGGCCCTGGCCCAGGGCAGGCCGGGCGACGGCAGGGCCTCCGACGAAAGGGGCGCACCAACATGAAACTGTCTCTAATAGAACTAGTATGTATTATGTGTCCTTTTTTTAACAAAATAGATTGTGGTGTAGTGGGTACAATGCTAGACTTATATTTAAGAGGTCTTTGGTTCGAATCTCGACGACAACAAATTTTTGTTTAAGTTATAATTTTTTACCTTATGTTGGGGTCATTTTGAAAATTTTGCCTCAGGTCCCCAATTGCTCAGGGCCGCCCTGACTGCCGGATGAATTGCGATTTGATCTTTTGGATGAGCACTGCGTGTTTTTGTTGCTGCGATGGCTCTTCTCAGGACAAGGTTGCCACGACTGACATCTGTTAATATGTGCGTTGGCTTGAGCAGTTTTACGCACTAGTACCGTGCATTAACTATGGCGAGATTTTATTGAATATGCTCACTAGTGATCTAGTCACGTTGAGACAAATATCAAGTTTGTATTTTAGTATTTGGGTTATCATTTATTGCTTTGTGCACATGATGTGTTAGCTGAAGTAGTTTGCATGATTGAGGATTTTCTAGAGGGCAATATTCAAATCTCTCCAATCTCTCAAGAAGCTTTTAAGGTCTGACTCGGACTCGAATGTGGACGGACGAAAGGCACATAGTAATGTTTTGTTGGTACATTTTGCATGTACACATAGGGCATGTGGTAGTACTACAAAAGTTGGTGGTAGTATTGTGGTATTTGTGGGGTAGTATGTTGGTAGAGTCCCGAGCGTTTATGGAAGTTGCACGGTAGCATCTTCAAGCTAGTCGTATGTCATGGGCGGACTTAAGTGTTTTTGTCTAGAGCTCAATCTGTGTAGCATATAAGTTTTCACCACAAGACCATTGCAAGCTTTTCCAAAATATTAGCTTGGT